>CAXKVI010000004.1:47631312-47759906 GCA_964058755.1 Campiglossa producta
GTTCAGATATAAGGTTTTTTGGCCAAAACTTCTGCAATTAAAAAGTTAGGAACATAAAATTTTGCAACTTGAGTACTTTCAATTTATGTAGTGCGTAGAGGAAAATCAAGAAGATCGGGTAAATATAACATATAGCCCCATACAACCGGTTATTCCGATATAAGGTTTTTTGGCCAATACTTCCGCATTTAAAAAGTTAGGAACGTAAAATATTGCACCTTTAGTACTTTCTACATATGTAATGTGTATAGTGTAAGTCAGTACAATTGAACATGTATAATATATAGCCTCCATACAATCGATTATTCCGATAACTCGGATCCTATTATTTTGTAAGTTTTTTTAAATTATAACAAAGATGTGTAATGTGTATAGTAAATATAGTTAAATTGAAACAGGCTGTACTGGGGATCGAACAGTGAAAATCGTGGCGGCCGCCGTGGTGTTGCGGTTAAGTGTTCGGCCTTCTACACCAAGTCGTGGCGGTTCGATGCCCGGCAAAAGTAACATCAAAAATTATTTAGAAAAAGAATTTTTCTAAAAACGGGGTCGCCCCTCGGCAGTAGTTTGGCAAACTCTCCGGGTGTATTTCTGCCATGAGAAGCTTCTCAGCAAAAAATTCATTTGCTTTGCAAGTGCCGTTCGGAGTCGGCAAAAAACTGTAGGTCCCGCCAACTTGTAGGAAAAACTCAAAAAGCAACACACCACAAGTTGGAAAGAGAAGCTCGGCTAAAAATCTCGATAGAGGTTATGATGATAACCTGTAGGTATATCGCCGCCATTAGTTTTTTTTTTTTTTTTTTTTTTTTATTCATGAAAGGTATATAGCCTTCGGCATAGCCGAAGACAGCTTTCCTTACTTGTTTTTTTCTAAAATTATGTTTTTTTAATATTTAAAAACCTTTAATCTTAACTATTACAATTTATTTAACCTAATATTTTTTTTTGTTCTTCACCTGCTCAAGAAAAATCTCGAAAACCGAATATTTGTATGGCATTTGCCATAAATAATTTTGGAAAGCGCTGCTATAATTTAATATTTTTATTATATAACAACAGCCACTATTTTTTTAATACTATGATGGCCTCATTTTGACTATATATGAGTGTTTAAGGTATACATACATTTAAGTTGGCCGAGGATGGCCACGGGCCTAAAGGCAGCTATTGACAAAAAGTTGATCAGATGTTTGAATAAGTTCAACTATTTTAAATTGGTCGAATTTCGACCACGGGATATACTAGTTTTTTTTATTATACTCCTACAAATACTCCTACTTTTAAAGGACGTTTTACGGCTAATCCCAATTAGGTAATTGTAACAGTAATCACATCCACACAGTTACCATTGTCCTGACTCCTTTGCCGGCTCACGTTTGTTAAATTTCGTCCTGCAATCACTAGCACCTACTGGTATAACTCTTACCTATCGAGTGTCGGACATGCGGCTCGTCGCCCTACGACACCAACCACTTTTTGTCCTGCATGGCGGGCGAGAATCTACAAATACCAACCACGATCTGATCCAACCTTTTTGAAACGGCAGTTGCTAGCTTAATGGATTGCTTGCTCCTGGGACTCCCTTTAGAAGAGATTGATGTGAAGACTCAAAACGGTCTCAAAGCGACCCTAAAATGATCCAAAAGTGTCCCAAACTGACCTCAAACTCATAGCCATTTTCCAAATGACCCATAATGATTCTATAACGGCCCAAAATGGTATCAAAAAGACCCAGAATCCACATCAATTATTTTATTTGGACATGGCAAAGTTATCCCTAATTGTTGCTTAATCGCCGCCAAGCAGTTCGCTATTTACTCTTGGCAGCAGCAGCAACCAAAAATATCAAAAGCCTCTCGATTGCTTTTGCTATGCTTCTGAAATTTTCTAAAATCAGGCATAAGCAAACTCGTAGGCTGCGAAGCATTGAACATTTGTCTAAAAGCAATCAATCGATTGCTTGAAAGCTTTTTTCGTGCTGTTGCTGTGGCTGCTGATTTTTTTTCAAGCAAAAGCGAAATCAATATTAAGTGCTTTGAAAATTTTTCATCATTTTTGAAGCATGGTGAAATGTTGCTAGCAATTTTCCTTTTTTATTTCATTTATTCTATGATTATTTATCAATCTTCTGTTATTTTTTTCATTTTCAAGGGTCAATGTCAAAAAACTGTTACTTTTCGCATTGTTTTAAATGACATGGACAATTAAAAAAGTCGTGCAAAAATGTTGCTAATGCCATATTGCGCAATATTTTCAGGTCGTGAACTCAGTACTACTTTGCCGTGAAGTACAAGCGAAATTTCACGGCTATTTCACGACAAGAAATTTTGTATGGATTTTGACTGTTTCACATGAAACTCGATGTTAGAACCTAGCTTAAATATGAACTAAGATGTCAACTGATAAAATTCTGATGCATATAGTACTGGTATGACTCTGATTTATATATGATCTAGTACAGGGATAACCAGCACTTTCAGCCTACTGAGCGCTACAACAACCACGTCGTACTTTCTACAACAACATCGTTCCTGGAATCATAAAATATTACTCGAAAGAATTATTATTAAACTAAGCCAAAAAACAAATGCTACTTTGGGCTGAGTAGGCAATTGAGAAGTAAAGTCCTCTCTCGACGAACGAAAACAGCATTCCATAAGTTACTTATCGTACCCGTCCTGCTATATGGTACAGAAGCATGGACATTGACAGCATCTGATGAGGCGGCCTTGGGAGTATTCGAGAGAAAAATTCTTCGAAAGATTTATGGACCCCTAAAAGTTGGGGACGGTGAGTACCAAAGAAGATATAATGATGAGCTGTATGAGCATTACGCAGCCGTCAATATAGCTCAGCGAATTAAAGCACAGCGGCTCCGCTGGCTAGGACAGATGCGAATGAACGAAGACGCTCCAGCCCAGAAGGTATTCTTATCGGCACCCGCCGGTGGAAGTAGAGGAAGAGGGAGGCCACCACTCCGATGGCAGGACCAAGTGGACGCAGATCTGAGAACACGCGGTGTCTCCAATAGGCGCCAGTTGGCTCAACAAAGAACCGACTGGCAGAACATGTTGGACGGCCAAAATCGCCTACGCGGTTAACGGCTATTTTAAGTGAGTAAGTAAGCGAAAAAAACCGTCGCCGAAACTAGTGTGCGCAATTAAAAAATGAAAACAACGTATGTATGTGCGTTCATATGTACATAGCTATATGCGTATGTACCAATGAATGCGTGTGTATACCGTTATACGTTCACAGCGAAGCGCCACCAGCCAGCATTAAATGACCAGTATTCCAAGAATAATATTGCAATGATTTTTTTTTTATTTTTTTTTTGCGAATTTTGTTTATTGTTGTGAGTCACAAAGAGCAAGATGTTGTAGAGCGGCAGTGAGCAGACTGAGACTATACGTGGCGATGGCTGATTTAGTATGTCAACTGGTATGATTCTGATTTATATATGATCTAGTACGTCAACCGGTAAGACTCTGATGCATATATGAACTAGTATGTCAACTGGTATGATTATGATGTAAATATGAACCAGTGTTGCCACGAAAAATTTTTTTTGTACCAAAATGCCTTAAAAAATTTTTTTTAGACATAAAAGAAAAATGGGGTTGTTCATTTTATTTATTCGTTTTCAATAGGAAACTAAGAGGCTTTAAACATGAATTTACGTCACTATTTGTACTACAAATGTATATATATATATGTATGTATGTACATTTTTGAGAAACAAATTTACAACTTAAAACTTAAAAACACATGGTCGTTTGTATACTCGAGGTCAAGTAGGTACTTATGGTGATTTCGTTTCAACGCCCTTGCACGGTGCACATTATTGTGAATAACAATACCAGTTCTGGGAACATTAACTCGCCCAATCCATTTTTCAAGCTCCCGACATTTTGCCAAAAAGAATTAATATCCGAATTGCTTTTCAAATTATGGTCACTCAACTTAAGTAAAGTCCACTGGGTAATGATTTTATCATTATCATCGCTTTTTTGAAATTTAAATTTTAAAATTAAGTTAAATATACAGCTATCTTTGTCAGACAACACTTTCACAGGTGTTATAATTTTTAGTAACTCGAGATCTTTTCTGCTAAAATCGATCCTCATTTTGATTTGATCTAAAAGCTCAATATAAAATTTTAAAATATTATCTTTTAGGCAATTCTTTTCGTGTGTGTGTGTGTTAGAAAAGTTTTTGATAAAAATATTTCGGCTTTTGATCCTATGAAAATGTTTTCTTTTTTCATGCGATTGAAAACATTTTTAAAGTAAAATTCTTTAACTGTCAAAATAATATATTAGAGAAATCCACAAAAGTGTATTTTAAGGGAAAAAGTACCAAAATCAAGAACAGCGTACCAACGTACCAAATTATATTTACAGTACCAGTTTTGGTACAAAAGTACCAAGTACGGCCACTCTGATATGAACTAATAAGAGTGTTTCACACATACATATACATACGTGTGGGTATAAGTACCGACCGAAATGAAACGAATACTTTTAAAGGGAAAAAGGCCGAAGCCAAAAAAACGCTTTTTATTAAATAAATAACGCACACACCGCACACTGCCCTAGCACACCATACATATCTATATTTACAAATCACAACGATGCTTACTAAATTATTATATTCTACATATTCGCACTTGCACTTTTCAGTGGCACCGCGTCTTGCCCACAACTAACTCACTCGCTCAACTCCAACATTATTCTTTTCTCTATTTATGAACTCATTCAATCGAGGCAAGCCATGACAAGCTGCACTCAATAGCGTATTTTCAAACGGTAAATTTATTCGGCAATGCGTCTTGCCCTGCGCTACCATTAAGACGCGCAATGGCAAATGCCCCTGTACGAAACAGTGCCAGCGAAAACCTATGGTTTTCTAACCAAACTAAATACAAATAAATACAAATGTAATGATGTAATTCTCTAGCCCCGAAGACTTTATCTTCACTGCTGCTCCGCCATATCTGCTTCCACGGGTAATACGGAAACCTCTTGTACAGGTCATCTTAGTTTGATTGTTTTTGTCTGCACCATAACAGATGGAACTAGTTTGTCATTACTATGGACCAGCTCGACTATTCGCCTCAATGCCTACTGGGCTGGTGGAACGTTTTCTGCTTTGATTATAACCATTTGCCCCACTTTATGATTCTCTCGCAACCTGCGCCATATCTTTCGTTCTTGCAAACGGTTGAAGTAGTCAACTTGCCATCGGTTCCAAAAATGCTGCATCATATAGCCTCAATCTCTACCAAAAGCGTTGCTAGCTGGTCTTGTGCCAGCGTTTTCTGGCCCACAAAATGGAATTTCATGGATTTCACAGCTGCCTTGATGTGGTGCAGCTGGAATCATAGAGCGCCACTCAGTTCCTTTCATTGCCAAATGCTCCCATGTATCTTGCCCCCTCAGTGATCAACTGCTCTCTTCATAATTTTACTAGCCCCAACAAACGTCGTCGCTTTATCGCTAAAAAGCTTTGCACATCGCCCACGTCTTCCTAAAAATCTTCCATAGCATACAATAAACGATTGCGTCGTTAGATCTAGCACCAAGTCAATGTGTACAGCTCGAGTTTAAGCATACAAACACAACGAAACAAAATTTTGTTCTATCAATATAATCGTCTCGCACCCTCACACGCACTCCGAATGGACCTGCATAATCTAGCCCACAATGCAGGAATGGCTTGCCCACATGCACCCTCTCAGTTGGTAAATCCGCCATCAATTGCTGTTCAAGCTTGTAGTTGTATCGCACACATACTATACATTTATGCAGACATTTTCTGAGCTCATCTCTAAATCGTGGAATCCAATATTTCCGCCTGATGTAATTAGACATTATTTGCACCGCCCCATGCTTAGTCTGTCTATGACCATAGTCAGCTATCAAATAACCTAACATGGAACCTTTAGCGACAATCGCTTGGTGTCTTGCCTCATATTCTAGCCCCGCTCCAGCCAATCGCCCTCCAGCTCTCAAAATACCATTTTTATCTAATATCGGATGCAATAATTCTATTTTACTGTGCTCCGGGAGTCTGCTCTCGTTCTTTACCAGTGCCATCTCTTCTTTACCAGTGCCATCATCATCTACTTTTGCTGTGAATCTTCCATTCCCCACAATTTCTCATGCTCCGTTGGCAAGTCTGGTCTTGCCTTCATGCGTCTTGGTCTACGCCTCTTACACGGTCTTTTGCTCCTATCACGAGTCGCCCACCATTCTTTCATCTTATCAATGAATCGCTTTACATACCTAAATACATTCAAGATGCCCTCCAAGTTATTCATGTATTGGGTAAGAGGTATCAGCTCACCCCTTCCCCCCATTTTTTGCACAAAAATCTCTAGCTCCGCCCAATAGGTGTTTATGATATTTACTTTCAGTTCCACTTGTGTATCTTTGTAATCTCTTATTTTAGCTTGTTGGAACTTATCTGCCATTCAACCAAAGCCCACTGTCCACTTGCTCACCAGGCCTTAAGCCTCTACTTAATAAGTCGGCAGGATTATCTTCCGACCTTACATGTTACCAGGTTTCGCTGTGGTGTAATCCTGAATGGTTGAAACTCGATTAGCTACAAAGTTTTTCAAATTTCTTGGTATCTTTTCCAACCAATACTGTGTAACCAGCGAATCTGTCCACAAGGTATAATTGATCTCGCCCCAGTTCGTCGTCCTCTTAACTTCCAGCAGTAATCTGGGCAAAAGCTCACAAGCTGACAACTCCAACCTCGGTGTCGTCACTTTCTTTACTGGCGCTACCCTAGTTTTGGATACTATTAATCTGCACCCAACCTTTCCGTTATCTTGCACCGTTCGAGCATATATAACTGCCCCATAGGCTGATTCGGACGCATCAGCGAAATCGCGTAGCTCTACTTGCCCCAAAGAATGTGTACCAAGCTATATCGGTATCCTGAAATCTTCAAGCTTTCTCATCTCGCTCCAATAATATTTGAATCTCGCTTCTAGCTCCGATGGTAATTTTTTATCCCACTCTAACTTTAAGCGCCATAAGTCCTGTATAAGGATTTTTCCTATTACAATTACTGAAGAAATGTAGCCATTTGGATCAAATAGTTGAGCCACACAGCTCACCACAACCCGTTTTGTTAAAACATTTGGAAGCTCTGTAGCACACTGTATAACTGATCTCACAGCATTGTATGCTGATGATGTCATACCATATGTCACTACTGTTAGCCAATATTCCCTCAATGGTTCTTCTCTACTCTCGCGCCAGAAAATTCTCTGCATGTCCCTTTGATCTCTCGCAATCCCAATCTGGCGAAACATCATCTTGACATCTGCGCTAAACGCGATTCTATGCCTTCTGAATCGCATTACTATCTCGCTCAAATCTTTCTGCAACTTGCCCCCTAGTAACTGCACCTCATTTAAAGAAATCCCTTTGTTAGTACGGCAGCTTGCATCAAACAACAAACCGAAACTTTTTCACCACACAGTGATGTGGGATATAATATGTCAACTCACTCTGCCACGAATGTTTATCTACTATCTTCACATGCCCCAGCTTTTCATGCTCTCTCATAAATTCTATATATTTCGCCGTCAGCTCTGGCTCTCCTTCCAAGCGTTTCTCTAAACATAGAAACCTTCGCAACGCAATTTCCTTCCAACTCCCTATACCCCTGACTTCTTCTGTTTGCCCCGACACTCTTTCACTTGCTGCATTTCCCAGAACCTTGTGAGTAACTTGTCTAGCTCTGAATTAACGTTGTAACTTACTGTTGATACTAGTTCACCTGGCAGCTCATTTAAACCTTGCGCACATTCACCAAAAACTACTACGCCCAATGCTGTATCCATCAAGGCTATTCCATTCAAGCCATCTCGCACCACTTTAATGACAATTCTTGCCACTAAGCTAGCCCCAAGTAACATATGCACACTTTCCGGTTCCCAGTATTTCGGGTCAGCTAACTCACCATTTAGATCACTATGTATAGGACCTACCATCGCACCTGGTGAAAGAAGCACCGGAGACCACTGGCTCTCTTTGGGAAGAACCCAAAACTCGTCTTTGATCTGCACACTCAATGGATACCAAGAACTTAGCACCAGCGTAGCCCTCTTGCTCACTTACAATGTATTGCCCTCAATGCCGACCATCTTTCTTCCGATCGGTTCTGTAATTATACCATACCTTCCCTGTAAAGTAAAAGTTATCATATAAATCTGTGCCCCAGTATCTAGCAGTACTCTAACAGGCCCCAATTCGTATCCATTAATAACAATTTTAACCATTGCCGTTGGCAACAAAGCTCCCGCTTGCTCTTGCACTAAATACTTTTCATAAGTAAGATCAATTCTAACATTTTTAGTTAAATTGTCAGCCCTTTTTACTCTTTTGCGCTTGAACCTCTGACGTATTCATTACTTTGCTCTCTTTTCGCCCCTTCTAGCCCTCTTCTTGCACCTTATCTATGTATCCCTTTAGCTGTCCATCCATCTTCCTTTCGGAATTGGTGGGTTGCGCTCCCCTTGCCCCTGCACGGTATTTACCTGCTTCTTCGGTTCTCTGTTTAGACAAAGCACACTGTTGTATTTAGGCTTAGCAGCACACTTCCCGCATACCACTTGTTAGCAGCTTTCAGCTCCATGTCCTATTTAAAAAAAAATTGGACATACATTTCTTCTTGTCACAAAATCTCTTCCTGCCCTCAGACTCAGCATGTGATTGCCGCAACATGCATCGCAAACTATTGACCTAGGCCTAGCACCCGAGGATGACGCCTCTGCTATATCCCCTCTCTGGCTTGCCCCACTCATTTGTGTCTTGCCTGGCTCCGGAATGACAACCGCCGATTGAATATCCCTACGGTTGTCAGCTGTATTTGCTAGCGCCAATGCTTGCTTGTCCAAAAGGACAGCATGTCATCCACCTTAGGCGTGTCGCCTTTGCTCTCTGGCTCCCATTGCCTTGGTGTTTCGGTATCTAGCCGCTCATGAAGCAAGTACCATGAAAAATCCCAGTACTCCACCGGGAGCCCTTGTGCCTGTAATTGACGACGCACCTCGTGCGTTAGACATGCGCTCCAAATCATTTTCTCGCACCTAACCCTAAAATTCCGGCAGCTGAATAAAATTCTTCAAATGCTCTCTCCCAACCAAATAGCTTTGGTCATACATCTGGTTTAATCTTACTTAAATGAGAGAAAGCAACAAGTTATATTTAATAATTGCAAGTCTCAATTTATAGATGTGACTTCTAGCGTTCCACAGGGAAGTCACCTTGGTCCTGTTCTTTTTCTTTTGTTCATTAATGACCTCCCTAATGTTTTCAAGTTTTGCGAGCCCTTAATGTATGCCGATGGTGTTAAACTGATTATGCCTATCCGTGCACTAGATGATAGGGTACATCTTTAATCAGATCTGTGCAGGCTAGTTGAATGGTGCAATGTGAATGCTATGTCACTGAACTTACCTAAGTGCAAGTATATGTGCTTCACCAGAAAATCCTACCAATCATATGAGTACTCTATTGATGATTATACTATTAGACAAGTCACTAGTTTTGTTGACTTGGGCGTTACAATGGATCCTAGACTGGACTTTAAATCACAATCGAATCGTGCGTGAATAGAGCCAAAGGTACCCTGGCGTTCGTTAAACGGTGGTCTAAAGAATTTAATGACCCTTATGTTACTGAAGCTCTTTTTACTTCTTTGGTAAGGCCGTTACTGGAATTCGCTTCCATAATCTGGAACCCACAGTACCAAATTCATTGTGATAAGCTGGAGTCGGTTCAAAAACAATTTTTGCTCTTTGCGTTAAGAAATTTACCATGGGACCCGTCTATGAATCTTCCTTCCTACTGTAGTCGATTGAAACTTATACAGCTTCCTACTTTGCAAAGTCGTAGGGAAATGCTTGGAGTGTTATTTATGGTGAAACTCACAAAAGGGATAATAGATAGCCCTTTCTTGCTTGGCGAACTTTTCTTTAATGTCCCCATTAGACCCTCCAGACATTTCCAACCAATTTACTTAAACATATGCAGAACCAATTTTGAGTTGCATGAACCTCTCCGAATCTTGAGTTACGATTTCAACAAGCACTGTAAAAATATTGATGTCTGCGACTCGCTGCTTTGTATTCAAAAATATCTACTTACGGTCTTAAATACGTAACGATATTAGTATTAATATATTTCTTCTTCTAGGCACTACATATCAGCTCCCTACTGAGCTTATTCTACTGAGTCCTTCCTGGCTCAAATGCGCCCTTCTGGGCACCGCGCATCAGCTCCCTACTGAGCCTATTCTATAGAGTCCTTCCTGGCTCAAATGCGCCCTTCTGGGCACCGCGCATCAGCTCCCTACTGAGCCTATTCTATAGAGTACTTCCTAGCTCAAGTGCCCCCTTCTGGGCACCACGAATCAGCTCCCTACTGAGCTTATTTATCTTAATTATGCCTATAATATACTGATACTCTTTAAAAACTATTATGTTAGTAAAGTTAAGTTCAAATGCTTTTACCTATTATTTTATATCATGCTTTGTCTAGATTTAATTTGTAAATTGTAATCAATTGGTTGTACTTTACTTACATTTTCTGTTTACTTTTCCGCTATTATGTATATTTTCAAAATTAGTCTGTATGATTTTTTTCAATCTGTAGACTATTCAATAAATAAATAAATAAATAAAAAATTGCCTATTGATATGCAGATGGATGCGCGGATTTTTGCATTCGATTTTAAATCAATATAACAAAAAAATAATTCCGATAGGTGACGCACGGAAGCGATATTTGAAAAATTTCATTCCCAGAGATTTTGCTTTGGATTTTGAACTAACTTCCCGTTAAGCTGGGGATTTGAAATTTGCACCATCGTTCAGGCTTCGCATCCCATGACAAAAACTTTAGCCAGACACCTACATAAAAGCTCGGGGAATTTTCTTTTACTCTTACTCCGCTTTCATTTGTTTAAGCGAGTGTTTTCCAACATTGGCTGTTTTTAAAAGGCGGATCTTTAATCATATGCCGTAAAAAACTGCCCTCAGTAGCATCAGGTGTTGCCAGACACCTCAAAACTCGTGAATTTTCTTTAAATCTAACTGCGATTTCATTTGTTTTAGTGGGTTTGTCCAACTTTCGCTGTTCTTAAATGCCGGATCTTTACACATGTAACTCAGAACACTACCTCTAAGTATTATCAGGAATTTTTAGGCTTCGTCCCATGGAAAAAACTTCAGCCAGACACGTCTAAGCTGGAGGATTTTCTTTCATTCTTACGGATACAGAGGAAAGTAGGTATGGAAGAAAAGTCTGCGAGGTACATTTATTCTCATATTTGAGATCGTTTTCAAACATATTTTAGGTACAAACAAACAAGGATACCAAAAGACGAATAAAGTATTAAAAAAATCAAAATACACTGATCCGTTACTTTCGAAAGTGGCACAAGTCAACTGTTTGGTGTAATAGGTCATTGAAGGTTTTGCGTTTGGACTAATCCCAACACACTGCTAACGGCCAACATACAAATATCTTAATCCTAGATATGCATTTCACATTTATGAAATTTTCAAAAAACTTTGAGAAATGCTAAGATTTTTTCTTTGTGCATCAATACAAGTGTAGAATCTTCTCCATAGACGTCAATATTTCAAAGTGAGTTTAGCACCTGATGATTAGAGTTGCCTTTTTGGAAAATAGCCGAGTTGCATTCGATTGCGTAAAAAATTAGTAGTAAAAAAAAGAGGTAATAGTTCTCTAATTTTACAAAATAAGGAGAAAAATAATGGTTGAAAACTTCTTAGAGTTATAATTTATAAAGTTTACATTTAATTTAT
The DNA here is from genome assembly GCA_964058755.1 of Campiglossa producta. Classification (NCBI taxonomy): domain Eukaryota; kingdom Metazoa; phylum Arthropoda; class Insecta; order Diptera; family Tephritidae; genus Campiglossa; species Campiglossa producta. Next base: position 47,643,170 of record CAXKVI010000004.1, read on the forward strand.
GAAGTTTATTTTACATTTTGAACTTGTAGCAACCCTTTTTCAGAAAATGTTTGCTATTTCTTCTTAGAGTTTGTAACTATTTAAAAGCGCACCTAATGTAAAATGAAACAATATGTATTGTGTTGCAACTTCCTTAGCATATACCAATCGTTCTCCGTGTGTAAGCAAAGACAATTTTATAATAATAAATTCATCATCGGCGCTTAACCGCCTAAGCGATTTTGGCCGTTGCATTGATCATTCCTTTTTAGCGATAACTGACGCCAATTGAAAACCCCAAGGGAGTTCAAGTCATCCTCCACCTGCTGCCGAATTCAGGCGACGATAGGAAAACCTTCTGTGCTGGAGCTTCTTTGTCCATTCGCATAACATGGCCCAGCCAGCGGACCCTTTGGGCTTTAATTCGCTCGTACAGCTCATCGTTAAATTTCCTTCGCTACTCGCCCTTGGCATCACGGGAAGGATCATAAATCTTCCGGAGAACTTTTATCTCAAATACTTCAAGGGTCATCTCATCTTCTCTTGACATTGTCCATGAATCTGAGCCATACATCAGGACAGGTATGATGAGGGAACTTTAGAGCGTGATCTTTGTTCTTCGAGAGAGAACTTTACTTCTCAATTGCCTACTCCGTCCAAAATAGCACTTGGTGACAAGGGTGATTCTCTGCTGATTTCTAGACTGATATTATTTTCGGTATTGATACTGGTTCCTAAATAGACGAAGTCCCTCACCGTTTCAAATGTGTAACTATCAACAGTGACATGGTTGCCAAGGCGCAGGTGCGCCGATTCTTTCTTTGATGATAGCAAATACTTCGTCTTGTCCTCGTTGACCGCAAGACCCACTTTTTTCGCTTCCTTATCCAGTCCAGAGAAGGCAGCGCTTACCGCGCGGTTGTAAAGGCCAATGATATCAATATCATCGGCACACGCCAGCAATTGCATGCTCTTATAAAAGATTGTAACATTGCGATTTAGCTCTACTGCTCGAATTATCTTCTCCAGCATCAGGTTCAAGAAATCGCACGAAAGGGAGTTGCCCTGTCTGAAGCCTCGTTCGGTTTCAAATGGCTCAAAGAGGTCCTTCCCGATTCTGACGGAGCTGTTGGTATTGCTTTACGTCATTTGGCAAAGCCGTATACGCTTAGCAGGGAAGTCAAATTCAGATATGGCGGCATACAGGCAACTCCTTTTTGCGCTGTCATAAGCGGCTTTGAAATCGACAAAGAGATGGTGTGTGTCGATTCTTTTATCATGGGTCTTCTCCAGGATTTGGCATATCGTGAAAATCTGGTCGATGGTAGACTTACAAGGTCTAAAGCCACACTGATAAGGCCCAATCAGTTTGTCGATGGGCTTCAGCCTTTCACACAACACGCTTAAAAGAACCTTATACGCGATATTACGAAGACTGATTCCGCGGTAGTTGGTGCGGTTAGCGGGATCACCTTTCTTGTGAATTGGGCAGAGCACACTTAAATTCCAATCCGGAGGCATGCACTCGTCTGACCATATTCTGCATTAGAGTTGATGCATGCTTTTTACCAGCTCTTCGCCTCCGTGTTTGAACAGCTCGGTGGGTAGTCCGTCTTTTCCAGGCGCATTATTGTTTTTGAGCTGGGATATAGCTATCCTCACTTCATCATAGTCAGGTGGTGGGACGACTTTTCCATCGTCAGGGATTGGGGTATCGGGTTCGACGTCCCCCTCGCAATTTAGCAGTGAGGAGAAGTGCTCCCTCCATAATTTAAGTACGCTTTGTACGTCGGTTACCAGGTCGCCATTATTGTCCTTACAGTAGTTTTCCCCGGTCTTAAAACCTTCCGTCATCCGCCGGATCTTTTCATAGAATTTTCGGGCATCATTCCTGTCAGCCAGCATCTCAAGCTCCTGACGCTCACGCCTTTCGGCCTCAATTTTCTTTTTTCTGAAAAGGCGTCTCTCTTCCTTCTTTGCCTCACGATATTGTTTCCATACACTGCGGGTTGCGCCCTTTCGCAACGTCTCCTTGTAGACTGCTTCCTAATTTATAGTTTTATTTACATTTGGAGTGTAATGGGGTGTGCTTCCTGTGTGACCTTGCCCAATCCCGACTATTGCGTCCTCGTTCGTACACTCTGGGCAACGTGAGCTATCTAGGCTTGCGGCAGAAAGAGAGGGAGCCCCGGTGGGGCCACTCTGACATACTTGGTTTAAGGGCTCACCGAGGTCTTTTCGCAGCGTCTGTTCACCATGAGGTGCGGCTGTAAGCGGGCGTCTGTCTTGTAGCAAGCGGCTCGCTATATAAATGTGTAAATCTTCTCCGAAAACCCCGAAACGGCTTGTGCGCTGGGTTTGGGACCCGCCAAGTAAAAAAACCAACTCCAATGAAAACAAAAACAAAGCCTCGGATGAGAACCCTCTTAAATGTTGACGACCCGGAAAAACGTACAAGGAATAGAGATTTGGATATAAGGGCATGTACCTGGAATGTCCGGACCCTTTCAAGGGATGGTACCGCTGCCCGACTGGTTAATGTCCTCGTAAACGCAAAGGCTGACATCACCGCCCTGCAGGAAATGCGATGGACGGGACAAGGAAAGACAACCATCGGACCATGTGGCGTATACTATAGTGGCCAGACACGCGCGTGGTGTAGGATTCGTGGTGGGAAAGAGACACATTCTTACAGACTAAGTTAATATTAGGAAAAAAAAGATCTTAGAAGACTAATTATAGTCGGATAGGGGATGGTGAAGTCAACACCAGTGGAATTGAAAAACATATCCAGATCAGCACAAGCTCTAGAGATAGGAGCATTTGCAGCATAGTTAGTCCTAGCAAAACCAATTTTTAAGGTCTCAAACTGTCGGAAATTCCTACAAGGGACATTGAACTGAATTTTGCTCAGAAGTGATGAACTATCGACAGCTCCAGAAATTATACCCATAACAAACGAGCAGGATAGAATGGATCTTCTACCTTCAAGTGTACTTAGTTCAATCAGAAGACATCTAGATTCATATGAAGGCAAAGGATCCGAAAAATTTAGTGAGCGAAGAGCAAACCGTAGAAAACCTTCTGAACTCTCTCAATGCGTTTAGAAGGACCAATTTGATAGGGCCTCCAAATAACAGCCGCATATTCCAATCTCGACCTGACAAGATCACAATATAGCGACTTGAGTGCGTGAGGGTTAGTAAATGCGGAACAGTTTCTACGTATGAACGCGTACATTGCGTAAGAGCGAGAAATGACGTAATTGAATTGGTTAGAGAAACTGAATTTGGAGTCAAAAAATACACCCAAGTCTTTAATCTCCTTAATAGATTGAACATAGAGTATTACCTGATTTTGAAAAGGTAACCTGAAAAAACTTTTTAATGTTAAACGTGAGACGATTTAGGCAGCACCAGTTTCAACATTAAGAAGATCAGCTTGCAGCAGCTCAGAGTCACGGGAGCTCTTGATAACTGCGAATATTTTCAAATCATCGGCATACAACAAATATTCCGCAAAGGAAAAGCACGAACCAATGTCATTTATAAATAAAATGAAAAAGAGAGGCCCCAAAATACTTCCTTGCGGGACACCTGACGATCCAATGAAAGGCCTAGATGTCGCATTATCCACTTCAACAACATAGTGTCTGTTAGTTAGGTAAGACTCAATCTACATCAAAAACGTAGAGTGGAATCCCATCGCACCCAACTTCAACAAGCGCATCCTGTGGCATACCTTGTCAAAAGCCTTCGAAAAGTCCGTATAAATCGTGTCAACTTGCAGTCTGTCATGAAACGCTGAAATGCAGTATTCACTGAAAATAGTTAAATTGCTAACAGTGGAACGTTTTGGGACGAACCCATGCTGGTTATTCGAAATAATGCTTTTTACCGCAAAATATAATTTTTCATTAACTACTACCTCAAAGAGTTTGGATACAGACGAGAGTTTCGAGATCGGCCTATAGTTCCTAACATCATTTTTATTCCCACTTTTAAAAACAGGAGTAACTGATGTCAATTTCCAGTCATCTACAAAAGTACCAGTAGCCAGTGAATTCTTGAAGATAACTGTGAGAGGTTCAGCCAGGCATGCACAGTAGAGCGTATCACGGTGTATGGAGGAAAAAAAAGTTGAAAATGTTCCCCCCCAGTTTGAACACTTACCTTATGAGGTTTTCAAAAAAAAAATTTTTAATTTTTTTATCACCCTGTAAAAACAGCGAAATTTGTTTTTTTCTATAATTTCTATATTTCTCGATCGATTTTCAAAAGTGATACATTTTTAGAAAGGTATTCACCAAGGCAAGATTTCATCCATAGAAACTTTTAGCCCTTCATGCCAAGTTCAGTTTTTATTCTATTTTTACTAAAACCAACACCCTGTTTTTGAAAAAAAAAACTAAATTTTTTTTCCGGAAAACTAAGAAAAAAAGGGCTAAAAGTTTCTATTGATGAAATATTGCCTTGGTGAATACCTTTCTAAAAATGTATCACTTTTGAAAATCGAACTAGAAATATAGAAGTTATAGAAAAAAAACGAATTTCGCTGTTTTTACAGGGTGACAAAAAATTTAAAAAAATGTTGTTTTAAAACCTCATACGGTAAGTGTTCAAACTGGGGGGGAACATTTTCAACTTTTTTTGGTGATACGCTCTAATGCACAGTTTTTTAGCATTATTACTGAAAGCCCATCCGAGTCCATTTTAGTCGAAGCCTTAAGCTTCCCAATACCATTCAGTGCATCGATGGCGGATACGCTCATAGAGCCGAAGTTAAGCGAGGAATCACTCATGGATGGAACACTTGAAAATAGAGTAGAGTCTGATTCGAAATTAGAACAAAAAAAGTTAGCAAATAAATTCGCAGAGTCTACAGCACTATTTGCGTATGTATCATTATAGAATACATTGTTTGGGACAGAGGAGGACGACTTTTTTGATTGGATGAAACGCCAAAATGCCTTTGAATTCTGGATTATGTTGTTTTCAAAGCCTAGAACATAATTTCTGTATAGGAACTTATTCAGACAGTTGAATTCCTTTAAATGGTATTGGAATTTTGAAAAGTGCTCAGGATCGCCAGTCTTCTTGTACTTTTTCTCAAATTTGTTTATCAAATTCCTAAGACGTTTTAACCTCCTAGTATGCCAAGGCGTCTTAAACGCTTCTTTTTTATTAATAATAGGAATATGCTTCAAGACAAATCATAAACCTTAGTTTTAAAAATATGAAAATGGAGAAGACCCATGATAAAAGAATCGACATACACCATCTTTTTGTCGATTTTAAAGCCGCTTTTGACAGCGCAAAAAGGAGATGCCTGCAAAGCTTATACGGCTTTGCCAAATGACGTTGAGCAATACCAACAGCTCCGTCAGAATCGGGAAGGACATCTCGGAGCCATTTGAAACCAAACGAGGCTTCAGCCAGGGCGACTCCCTTTCGTACGATTTTTTTAACCTGGTCCTGGAGAAGATAATTCGACCAGCAGAACTAAACCGCAACGGTACAATCTATTACAAGAGCGTGGAATTGCTGGCGTATGCCGATGATATTGATATCATTGGAATTAACAACCGCGCCGTAAGCGCTGCCTTCTCTGGACTGGATAAGGAAGCGAAAAAAGTGGGTCTTGCGGTCAACGAGGACAAGACGAAGTATTTGCTGTCATCAAAGAAAGAATCGGCGCATCTGCGCCTTGGCAGCCATGTCACTGTTGATAGTCACAAATTTGAAACGGTGAGGGACTTCGTCTATTTGCGAAAATAATATCAGTCTAGAAATCCAACGGAGAATCACTCTTGCCAACAAGTGCTACCTTGGACTGAGCAGGCAATTGAGAGGTAAAGTCCTCTCTCGAAGAACAAAGATCACGCTCTATAAGTCTCTCATCATACCTGTCCTGATGTACTCGTATGGCTCAGATTCATGGACAATATCAAGAGAAGATGAGATGGCCCTTTGAGTATTTGAGAGAAAAGTTCTCCGGAAGATTTACCAACGGCGAGTATCGAAGGAAATTTAACGATGACCTGTACGAGCTTTACGCAGATCTGTCCATAGTCCAGCGAATTAAAGCCCAAGGCTCCGCTGGCTGGGTCATGTTATGCGAATGGACAAAGAAGCTCCAGCACAGAAGGTTTTCCTATCGTCACCTGAAGTTATGACATAAACCGTTTCACGTAATTATTCGGGTTTCGCTCGTTTTTTCTTTGTTAAGAAGCCGATATTGCCTATTTCTTTTAAATAGATTCGCATTATGGAATTTTCTTTCTATCTTCACTTTTTTGAGGAAAAAAAATTCGGTCTTATAGCTTTCAAATAACACAGGTTTTATATTTTTTTCTGTTGTAATTTTCTATGTATTAGAAGAGGCGTGGTTACGAACCGATTTTTATCATTAACCTTTCTAGATATCTAAAACAAAAAACCCAGATGAGGGAGACATGGGACCTATTTTTGGACGAATTATGTTGGGGCGATTTTATTAGAAAAGTTCATAATTATGTTACACAAATTTCCAATTTAAATAAACATACAATGGTTTGTGTTGAAATAAAGCCAGAATATAAGTGATTTTATTCTTAAAATATATTGATTATATTTCAATTATAATTTCAATTTGTTATATAAAGAAATCTATAACAGGAACCAAATATATTAAAGTTAGTAAGCTTGTACAAAATTCAGGAGAATTATCCATTTTTTTTAATTTCTAGTACGCGGCTTTTTTCGATTTGTAAATTCGCGTGGAAAAAATGCTGAGGACAGCTAGAAAAAAATTCTCATATAACAGGTATTAGTATATTTTATAGTAAAATTCAGCGAGCTACAAAACGTGCAAAAAGCTACAATTTTTGCTGAAAACTTGGTGAATTTTTCTGAATTTCGCGTAAGCTTTAATTTATTTTGTTTCTGATATAGATTTCGCTTTATTTCAAATGAAAATGATTAAAAACACATAAATAAATATATTTTACGAATAAGACCACTTTCCATTGTGGATTTTTGTCATCACTTGCTACTATAAATTATTATATTTTCTTTACTAATATTTTGGCGTTTATCGGAAAAAATTGTTTTATATGCAGAGAAGCTCCTTTCCACATCCTCCGCTGCCCCCAACATGATATCAAAATCGTGATCGGCGACTTTAATGCCAAGGTGGGCAAGGAAGGAGTCTTTGGTCCTACAGTTGGAAAATTCAGTTTCCACGATATAACATCCCCCAACGGCACTAGGTTGATTGACTTCGCCGCTACTCGCAATATGGCCATCAGTAGTACCAGGTTCCAGCATAAGCGAATACACCAAGCCACCTGGCTGTCCCCTGACCAAAGAACAAGAAACCAGATTGATCATGTAGACACAGTTCCGCCGTTCTAGACGTGCGTATCGTACGTGGTCAAAATATCGACTCGGACCATTATCTTTTTGCAGCCAAGATTCGCACAAGCCTCTGTGCAGAGAAGAAAGTATGGACAGTAACGGAAGGAAAGTTTGGTGTCGTAAAGCTGCGCACGACACCCTGCGGGTTAGGGATTTAGAATAACCCCGAGGTAGGTATGCCAGTCGTAAGAGGCGACATAAATCCACGAAATCGTTCCCAAGACAGTCGGGCAGTACCGCAAGAGAGTACCGGAACGTACCGGATTCATCCGGCAAAGGACTGTCAACACCCGAACAACCCCTGTGTCACGTAACTTTTTATAAGTGGATATCCGACTAGGCAGGGCAAAGTATGGCTACAACAACAACAACAACAGGCAGCTGATAATTTCTCAACTCGACTCTCACACCTGCTTTCGGAGAGCTATTCTCGAGCTAACGATGTAACCGAGTAATGGAAGCATATCTCTCACGTACCGCCGCTGAGGCCACTTTAGGGTTTCAGCGAGCCCACAAGAACAACTGGTACGATGAGGAATGCAGCCTGCCTCGGACAAAAAGGACGCTGCATACAGGTATACGTTGCGAACGCGCGCCATCCGCAGTGTATGACAACGCTATCGTGAGGCAAGGAAGGAAGAGAGACGCCTTTTCAGAAAAAAATAAACGTGAGGCCGAAAGGCGTGAGTGTGACGAGCTTGAGATGCTGGCTGAAAAGAATGATGGCCGAAAAATTGTATGAAAAGATTCGGCGGATGACGAAAGGTTTTAAGACCGGGGAAAGTTCCTGTAAGAACAATAATGGTAACCGACGTACAGAGTGTACTTAAATTATGGAGGGAGCACTTCTCCTCACTGCTAAATTGCGAGGGGGACCTCGAACCCGATACTCCAATCCCTGACGATGGAAAAGTCGGCCCACCACCTGACTATAATGAAGTGAGGATAGCTATATCCCGGCTCAAAACCTACAAAGCGCCTGGAAAAGAAAGACTACCCGCCGAGCTGTTCAAACGCGGAGGCGAAGAGCTGGTGAAAAGCATACATCAGCTCTTATGCAGAATATGGTCGGACGAGTGCATGCCTCCGGATAGGAATTTAAGTGTGCTCTGCCCAATCCACAAGAAAGGCGATCCCGCTAACCGCACCAACTACCGCGATATGCCAAATCCCGGAGAAGACGCTTGATAAAAGAATCGACACACGCCATCTCTTTGTCGATTTTAAAGCCGCTTTTGACAGCGCAAAAAGGAGTTGCCTGTATGCCGCCATGTCTGAATTTGACTTCCCTGCAAAGCTTATACGGCTTTGCCAAATGAGGTTGAGCAATAACAATAGACAGCTCTATCAGAATCGGAAAGGATCTCTCTGAGCCATTTGAAACCAAACGAGGCTTCTCGTGCGATTTCTTCAACCTGATGCTGGAGAAGGTAATTCGAGCAGCAGAGCTAAACCACAATGGTACAATCTTTTACAAGAGCGTGCAATTGCTGGCGTATGCCGATGATATTGATATCATTGCCCGTTAGCGCCGTAAGCGCTGCCTTCTCTGGACTGGATAATAACTACTAAAAAAAAAAAACGATAAACTAATGGCGGCGATATACCAACAGGTTATCATAACCTATAACGAGATTTTTAGCCGAGCTTCTCTTTCCAACTTGTGGTGTGTTGCTTTTTGAGTTTTTCCTACAAGTTGGCGGGACCTACAGTTTTTTGCCGACTCCGAAGGGCACTTGCAAAGCAAATGAATTTTTTTTGCTGAGAAGCTTCTCATGGCAGAAATACTCCCGGAGAGTTTGCCAAACTACTGCCAAGGGGCGACCCCGTTTAGAAAAATTCTTTTTCTAAATAATTTTTGATGTTACTTTTGCCGGGCATCGAACCGCCACGACTTGGTGTAGAAGGCCGAACACTTAATCGCTACACCACGGCGGCCGCCGTGGACTGGATCATTTTTTCATCATTTATTGGCGCTTAACCGCCTAAGCGATTTTGGCCGTCGCCTATCAAAGCACGCCAGTCATTCCTTTTTAGCGATAACTGACGCCAATTGGAAACCCCAAGGGAGTTCAAGTCATCCTCCACCTGTTGTTTCCATCTCAGTCGAGGCCTCCCCCTTCCTCTGCTGCCGAATTCGGGTGACGATTGGAAAACCTTCTGGGCTGGAGCTTCTTTGTCCATTCGCATGACGTGACCCAGCCAGGAAGCGAAAAAAGTGGGTCTTGCGGCAACGAGGAGCAGACGAAGTATCTGCTGCCATCAATGAACGAATCGGCGCACTTGCGCCTTGGCAGCCAAGTTACCGTTGATAGCTACAAAATTGAAACGGGGAGGGAATTCGTCTATTTGGGAACCAGCATTAACACCGAAAACAATATCAGTCTAGAAATCCAACTGTAATAAATGCAAACACACAAAATTAAATGGATAAGCACTCTGGAGTGCTGGATAAAAAATCTCTTTTTTATTCAGAATATTCGGCTTATTTATACCTTAAAATATCTTAGAAAATAACCTATACATACTTACTTCTTATTTACTACAAACGTAAGAAATATTCGTATTGGCTAAACCTAAGACAAGACTCTCGCTTGCACATATGGGCATGCATTCATATGTACATAGCTCTGAGTATAGCTGTGTGTAGTTAATGCATAACCAGCGCAGTCATCAACACATATTCAAACATATCTAACGTGGAGCTACAATCAATGCATCCACACACACACGTACATATAGCAAGCGTGGAGATGCTAGCAGTGCTGTCGCACATAGCTACATATAAGCAAAGAGAATATATCAACAAGAGCCACCACTCGTTATGAAAGCAACGAACAAGATGGATGCCGTTTTCTTTCAGGGTTGCGGTAATTTCGATATAAATATATTATTGTCTAATCAAAAAAAAATGTGTAAAAGAAAATAGACGAGAACTGAAATAACACAAGAGTCGAAACAAAAATTTACCAGCTGTCGAATTCACAAAACTGAGGAAAACAAAATTACTGAACCCCTGAAAGAAAACGGCATCCATCTTTTTCCTTGCCTTTATAACGAGTGACGGCTCTTGTTGATATATTCTCTTTGATATAAGAAGCTAGCGCATGCAACTGATACAACTCTCTAGCTTGCGTCGTTCATGTACTTAGCGTGAGAAAATGAACGTAATTAGAATTCTGTTGACAAAGCAAAATGTGTAGGTACATTCCACAGCATAACGTTTAGAAGTCAGCGTGTGGCTTTGTTGTTGTTAGTGACTTGATCTGGCATACTACACCTCCTTTCCTAAAAAAAAATCGTGAATAAATATGAACGATTTTATAAGTGTAATATTCTTAAGTGGTTTTATTTTTCTTTTGTACATTTCTACAAATAATTTGTGTCCACAAATTTTATTTGATACTTTTTAGATTTTTATTGTTGCTATTTGTTTACAAAATTTTATGTTCTGTTTTGATTAAACTTATGTTACAATTTTTTGGTTTTGTTTATTTTATTTTCAAGTGGGCAATAACTCATGTTTTTAAATGTTTGTTTACTTATAAAAATTTTCATACGATACATTTTTCTTCTTTTTGTATTTATGTTTTTCTGTTGAACACTTGAAATAAGTGTCGGCTTTTTGTTTAGAACATATTCGGTATACAACTATTTTTTATGGTCGTAAAACTTAAAGTGAAAAATAAGCAAAATTTATGGGTAACGAAAATTTAATGAAATGAATTTATTCAAATAGCTTAAGCCTATTTTTATGTATTACAATTCTCTTATTTTCTTTACTTAATGTGCAATTATTATCTAAATTCATATTTTCTCCTTTATATGAAATTAAACTGAAATTATTATTATTTTTATCAATATTTATACTTATGACCTGCTTCGTTTTTAATTAAGACTAAATCTCCTATACTAATTTCTTTAACTTGAAGATTTTTATCATAATAAATTTTTTGTTTTTCTTTAGCTTCTTTTACTAATTGGTTAACTCTTTGTTGCGCGATTTGCAACCTGAATTTAATTTCTTTATCATAAGCCTCATAATTATATACTGGGATGATAATATTTTCTTGTAAAAAATCGTAAGTCAGAGGTATTTTTCCAAAAACTAGTTCAAATGGACAATAGCCATGAACCGTAGATGGTGTTGTATTGTAACAATACGCAAAATATTTTAAATATTCATGCCAATCATTTTTGTCAATGGATATGTAAGAACGTATATATTCATTAAAAGTTCTGTGGCTACGCTCAACGGTGCCTAAAGTTTGGTGGTGATATGGGGTAGAAGTTTTGTGTTCAATTTTTAAAAGTTTACACAATTCCTCAAATACGTTGTTTTTGTATTCAGTCCCCATATCAGTTATGATGGTTTTCATGCAACCATATACCAAAATAAAGTTTTCAAAAATGGCTTTTGCTACTATTTTCGCGTGTTTACTCGCAATTGGAATTGCTATCAGATACTTTGTTAAATCACATACTATGGTAACTGCATATTCATTTCCATTTACTGACACGGGCAATGATCCAATTGTATCAATTTGCACCGTATCAAAAGCTTTTGTGGGCGTTTCTGTTATAATCATAGGTTCTTTTAAGTTTTTATTTACTTTATTTTTACTTCATTTAATGCATTTTTTAATATAATTTTTAATATCATTTTTCATATTTCTCCAATAATATTTTTGTCTAATTTTATTATTTGTTCTATTGATTCCTGGGTGGCCGCCAGTAACAGGATCATCATGATATTTTTCCAATATATTTTTAATATTTTCTTTATCAGTCACATGCATAACCTCCGGAGTTAATGCAATTGTTAAATTCTTGAGAACTTTGGTACCAATTTCTTTAAATGTGCTTACTCGAGTATAATTATTCTTAAACAATTTGTCTCCTAAGGACAACTGTATTTTATTTATTTCCAAATTGTCGGCCTCTTTCATTAGCCTGGCAAAGAATTGACCTAAATCAATCTTCGCCTCAACAATTGAATTATTATTAATAGATGAATTGCCGGCTTCATTTGAAAACCTGGCAAAGGATTGACCTGAATCAACCTTCGCCTTAACAATTAAATCATTAATATTTATTTCGCTACAAATTTTCTTTCCCTTTTTGAATTGCAGTTTCGGGCTGAGCTAGCTTTTTTACTTCACATTTATTTAGCGCTTCATATATTATTGGGTTCTCAATGTGACTTTTAAATTCTTTACTAATATTTTTATTATTATTAGTCTTTTGTTTAGTTTCCGATCTAGTCGTAACTTTTAATATTTGACATGCCTTAATTGACATTTCTTTTAAATCATTTATATTGATGCGTGAAAGTGCATCCGCGACATAGTTTTCTTTTCCAGCTATGTACTCCACCTCAAAGTCATATTCCTCCAACTCCAACCGAACTCTAGTTAATTTTGATGAGGGGTTTTTCATCGAAAATAAGTATGTTAAGGGGCGATGGTCTGTTTTAATTAAAAATTTTCTACCATAAACATATGGTCTAAAATAAGCTATAGCCCAATGGATTACTGCCAATTATTTTTCAATTGTGGCTTTATTGCTTTTACCTTTTGTGAATGCTCTTGACGCATAACCAATTGGTAATTGTTTGCCTTCATATTCTTGACTAAGAACTGCGCCGCATGCGAATCCACTGGCATCTGTTGTTATACAAAATTCTTCATCGAAATCGGGATATTGCAAAATATTTGGGTGTATTAATGCTTCCTTCAAATATACAAAAGCTTTTTGACATTCTTCTGTCCAATCGAAAGAAACATTCTTTTTACACAATCTCGTTAAAATTCTGGAATGAGCTGCAAAATTTGGAACAAATCTTCGGTAATAATTACAAAATGCTACAAAACATTTAACTTCGTCTGCACTTTTTGGTATTGGATAATTTAAAACAATTTCATATTTACTAGGATCGGGCAAAATTCCTTTATTTGTGCATTTATGTCCAAGGTAAGTGACCACTAAATCATCCATATTTAGAAAAGCTTGGGATGGCTTAAGGCCAGCGAATGCTAGTGTCATCATTCTTTGAAATGAATTAGGTGCTACTTTTAAACCGTATGGCAATCTTTTGAAACGATATGTGCCATCGTCCACCGTAAACGATGTAATGTCTCTAGAGTCTTTATGTAATTCAATTTGATGAAAGCCGGACATCAAGTCCAGACATGAGAAATATTTAGCTCTACCTAATTGATATAGGATATCATTAATTCTTGGTAGTGGGAATTTATCCGCGGTTAGTTTTTTATTTACCTGTCGGTAATCGACTACTAATCTCCATCTTTTATCGTTTTTTCCTGGTAACGGTTTTTTCGGTACCAGAAGAATTGGGCTATTATATTCTGTCATAAACGGCTCTATTATGTCATCTTCAATTAATTTATTAATTTGCTTGTTAATTTCACCTTTTTGGGCTTGAGGTAATCTATAATTTTTAATGTAGACAGGGGTATTATCTTTCATATGCAATTTTTGTTTGTAAAAATTATTAGCAGTAATTGGTTCTGTATCTAATGAAAATATATCAATGAATTCTGAGCATAATGTATTAAGTGATTGACTAGCGAAAGGTGGGACATTTTTATTTAATCTTTCTAATTTTTCCTTTTTATTTTCTATTGATTCAGATTTAGTTTTTATTATTGTGTAATCATTTAAATCTTCTGTGTTAATTTTGAAATTTTGAATGGTTGCATTTTTATCTGTTGTATTAATTATTCCAATAAAGGTTTGATTTGAATTTACTAATGTGTTGGCTATAAAAATGCCATCAGATAATTTTTGGTGAGGTATTAATAAATCAGAATAACCATTTTCAATATGGACTTGTCGGATTACTTCCGATCTTGCAGGTATTGTTATGCAATTAATGGTTGGTCTATTTGTCATTTGTATTATTATGTTTTCTGGGTAATCATATGGACGCAGTATTAGGTTGTCTCCATTTTTACTGTAATCTGAAATGCAATTATATTTTTTAATAAAATCAAGTCCCAAAATTCCATCACAAGGAATTATGAAATTATCCTCAACTATGTGAAATTTGTGTTTAATTAATAGATAATCATCCCTTAAATCTGCTTTAACCGTTCCAATAGTGCTTGTTAAACCTTGACCAATGCCTTTTAAATCAGTTTTTTGTGAGTAATTAATTGTGACATTATTGTCAATTTGACCCTTTTTTATAATTGAAATATCCGCACCTGTATCAATCAGAAGGGTTGAAATAAAATTATTTAGAGTTGTTTTGGAGGATATGTAGCTGCTGAGATGTAAATTAAAAACATATAACTTTTTATTTTCAGAATTTACTGTTGAGATGGAGTCTGCTGGTTTTCCTGTTGGTTTACATTTCTTACCGTTCTGGTATTGTTACGATTAGAGCCTCGTGGTCCAAAATTTCGACCTGACCTTTGATAAGATCGATTATTATTATTGTTATTATTATTATAATTATTATTGTTATTTAATCTTGATGGAAATGTGCGCCTTTGGTTACCTCTATAAGAGTTATATTGGTAACTTCTGCGCAAATTACCGCGAAAATAATTTTGTTGGCGTATGTGCAAAAGTGAGTTTGGGTTTCCAGTTACTTCTGTGCAACTGTTTGTAAATTTAGATACCGCTTCGTTCATTGAGGTGAACGTTCCAGCTTGCATAATGGTTTTTACTTTTTCATTGGAGCAGTTTTTACACATAGCTTTGACAGCTGTTTGTGTAGCATACTTAGTTGCGAGGTCGGTTGTTAGACCGTCGGATATGTATGCTCCTTCCAATGATTTTGTGAGTTTTTCAATCTCAGCAGTGTACTGATTGCAGTTTTACTACGCTGTTGGATGTTTAAGAGTTTTGCAGTTAAAACTTCTACTGACTCACCCTTTATTTTACTTTTTAGTTTTTGTTTAATTTCTTGAATTGAAGTTTCACAGCTTATGAAGTTTCTAGCTGTGCCTTTTAATTTAGTTTTTATCATTGAAACTGCAATAGCCTCATGTTCCTCTTTAATTTGTTCTAGGATATCAAGGGCATCCAGAAAACTTGATAAATTTTCGGGTTTGCCATCGAACTCAGGTAAGATCGATGACGCAGTTTTGATAAATGCTACTGTTATTTGTGCCATGTTTGTATCTGTTTGTGAATTTTGTTCAATTGACGTGACAGTATTTGTTTGCACAACAATCTCTGTTTGAGCAGATTTATTGGTATTTATGGGGTCTTTTTGTTCTTCCTCGGTATCTGATCCACCTTCGAACAACCAAACGTCGAAATCGATATCGATATGTTGCTCGTAGGAGGTTGGTACTTCAACGTCAACGTTATACCTGGATAACGAGGATACCAATTTATCTCTAACGCTCGAAAATATCTGATACGATTCCAATTGGTGAGCTTTCGTTAGGGTATTATTTACTTTACGTATGACTTTTCCTATATTGTTTAATGAAGAAAGTAGAACACTTAAATGTTTCTTTATAGTCTCAGTTTTAATTTTAGTGTTCTTGCATATGCATTTATAAGACTTTTCTGCATTTACCTTATTTTCAGCGAGTTCATTCGATATTTCTCCCCATTTATCCATTGAGTATTAAACAAATTTAAATTAAACTTTATCCAGACCGTCTGCGCGGCTCTGGTATCTCTTCTTAAGAAATTTATTGTGGGTTGAATAAAATTTCAAGAATAAACTTACCGCGTTGATAACAACGATAACTACAAGGTAAATTTTTATTGCGTCTAAAGTTTCAGTGTGGTCTACAATCTGAACTGTGTTTACCACATTTGCGTTTGGGTCACTGACTTTCGATTCCTTACCTCCCATTACGAGACAAATTTCCAATAATCCACTCTATTAAAAAAAAATTTTTTTTTCAAAATTCATTTATTCAAATTTTTTATTTTTTTTACATATTTCTCCTTCTTAACAACCAGGAGGTTGTAATCCTGCCTTTCTCATTGCTCTTACTGTTTCTTCTTCAAGGGTAGTGGGATTAATTACGTCTTCAAGGGTTGGTGCCCTTGGCATTTCTAAATATTCCCAATACCCAGTTAACCATTTAAGTATTTTTTCACAATCAGGAGTTTCGAACTCCTTATCAATTTCTTGTTGAACTTCGTCCAAAACAGCAAAGAAATCTTTAGGCATATTTAATTAAACAGAAAATTTATTATTGTTGTCTTCATTATTTTTTTTTTTCTTAAAACTTTAATGTCCCTTTTTATTTTAATTTTTTCTGCCCAGCTGATGGCTAAATTCAATTTTTCATATAATTGAACCAAAGCTTTTCTATTAGTAAATTTAATACCTCCTCTTTTCCTTTTTCGTTTGATTGGCTTCGGAATTACTGGTTCTTGAATTTGTTGAACCTTATTTCTCTTTTCATATGCTTCTATTGTCAGCGGCTTAGGGCCTTGTCTGACTTTTTCTTCTTTAATTTTTTCTTCTGCCTCCAAAGCCAACCCAACTACATTTGAAAAGGCTTGGTCAAATTGAGATTGGGTTTGTATGTCTTCTTCTGAGGACATACTAAATCAAGAGAGAGAAAAAAAAAATTTTATTTATTACTTTTTATGGCTGAGTTTATACAGCAAAAAATTTAATTTTTACTTGTAGAGTAGGCAGCCGTTAGGCCGAACCCGAATGTTCAAAAAAAAATATAAGTAAAATTCGATAAATGAATTTGGTCAGGTGGCGTCTTGAAAATCCGTCTTCTTTGCTTGAGTTTTTGAGCTTCTTCAATATTCCACTTCGCTGCGATTTGCAGTCATCTTCTTGAATTTGATCAGGTTATGCGGCAAATTTCTTAAAGTTGGTTAATTAATACACACTTTTTGGTTCAGTGCAGGTCCGATCCAGGCAATTTAATTCATGCCCTGGTTGTAAATGGAAAATTGTTGCATCCTTCAGGATATTTTTATACACGTTCGATCCAGGCAACTTAATTCATGCCCTGGTTGGAATTTGAAAATTGTTGCGATCTTCAGGATATTTTTATACTCGTTCGATCCAGGCAATTTAATTCATGCCCTGGTTGGAAATTAGAATCGTTGCATCCTTAAGGATATTTTTTAAAAAAATTACAACTTATTAGCCGGTCTTCCTGCAGTGAATTTAGGCAATTGCTACAATAAGCAATTTGCCATCAGTATCACTGGCAGGATCGCCATGTAATAAATGCAAACACACAAAATTAAATGGATCAGCACTCTGGAGTGCTGGATAAAAAATATCTTTTTTATTCAGAATATTCGGCTTATTTATACCTTAAAATATCTTAGAAAATAACCTATACATACTTACTTCTTATTTACTACAAACGTAAGAAATATTCTTATTGGCTAAACCTAAGACAAGCATCGGCGCACGGCGCGTGTATAAGCGTTCTCACTTATACACCTGCATTTACAAATCTGCCGACCCTTGACCTAAGACAAGACTCTCGCTGGCACATATGGGCATGCATTCATATGTACATAGCTCTGAATATAGCTGTGTGTAGTTAATGCATAACCAGCGCAGTCATCAACACATATTCAAACATATCTAACGTGGAGCTACAATCAATGCATCCACACACACACGTACATATAGCAAGCGTGGAGATGCTAGCAGTGCTGTCGCACATAGCTACGTATAAGAAACTAGCGCATGCAACTGATACAACTCTCCTGCTTGCGTTGTTCATGTACTTAGCGTGAGAAAATGAACGTAATTAGAATTCTGTTGACAAAGCAAAATGTGTAGGTACATTCCACAGCATAACGTTTAGAAGTCAGCGTGTGGCTTTGTTGTTGTTAGTGACTTGATCTGGCATACTACACAACGGATAACCATTCTTGTCAACAAGTGTTACTTTGGACTAAGTAGGCAATTGAGAAGTCAAGTCCTCTCTCGACAAACAAGGATCACGCTAAATAAGTCTCTCATCATAACCGTCCTGATGTACGGCTCGGAATCATGGACAGTGCCAAGAGAAGATAGATGGCCCTTGCAGTATTTGAGAGGAAAGTTCTTCGGAAGATTTATGGTCCTTCCCGTGACGCCAACGGCGAATATCGAAGGAAATTTAACGATGAGCTGTACGAGCTTTACGCAGACCTGACCATAGTTCAGCGGATTAAAACCCAAATGCTCCGCTGGTTGGGTCGTGTTATGCGAATGGACAAAGAAGGTCCAGCACAGAAGGTTTTTCTATCGACACCCGAATTCGACAGCAAAGGAAGGAGGAGGCCTCGACTGAGATGGAAACAACATGTGGAGGATGACGTGAATTCCCTTGAGGTTTCCAATTGGCGTTAGTTATCACTAAAAAGGAATGACTGGTGTGCATTGATACGAAACGTCCAAAATCGCATAGGCGGTTAAGCGTCAATAAAGGACGCAAGCCAATATTAGATTAGATTAGTTTTTGTTTGTTATACTTAATTGTGTGTATTTTGAAGAAGACACAAGTAAGGAAAGCTGTCTTCGGCTGTGCCGAAGGCTAAATACCTTTCATGAATAAGCGTCACGATTTTCACTGTTTGATCCCAGTGCAGCCTGTGTGAATTTAACTTTAGCTCATACCGAAATTATCGGAACTATCGATTATATGGGGGCGATGTGTTATATTATATTATATGAAGTGAGGATAGCTATATCCCGGCTGAAAAACAACAAAGCGCCTGGAAAAGACGGACTGCCCGCCGAGCTGTTCAAACACGGAGGCGAAGAGCTGGTAAAAAGCATGCATCAGCTCTTATGCAGAATATGGTCAGACGAGTGCATGCCTCCAGATTGGAATTTAAGTGTGCTCTGCCCAATCCACAAGAAAGGCGATCCCGCTAACCGCACCAACTACCGCGGAATCAGCCTTCTTAATATCGCGTATAAGGTTCTTTCTAGCGTATTGTGTGAAAGACTGAAGCCCATCGTAGGCAAGCTGATTGGACCTTATCAGTGTGGCTTTAGACCTGGTAAGTCTACCATCGACCAGATTTTCACGATACGCCAAATCCTGGAGAAGACCCATGATAAAAGAATCGACACACACCATCTCTTTGTCGATTTCAAAGCCGCTTTTGACAGCGCAAAAAGGAGTTGCCTGTATGCCGCCATGTCTGAATTTGACTTCCCTGCAAAGCTTATACGGCTTTGCCAAATGACGTTGAGCAATACTAACAGCTCCGTCAGAGTCGGGAAGGACCTCTCTGAGCCATTTGAAACCAAACGAGGCTTCAGACAGGGCGACTCCCTTTCGTGCGATTTCTTCAACCTGATGCTGGAGAAGATAATTCGAGCAGCAGAGCTAAACCGCAATGGTACAATCTTTTACAAGAGCGTGCAATTGCTGGCGTATGCTGATGATATTGATATCATTGGCCTTAACAACCGCGCCGTAAGCGCTGCCTTCTCTGGACTGGATAAAGAAGCGAAAAAAGTGGGTCTTGCGGTCAACGAGGACAAGACGAAGTATTTGCTGTCATCAAAGAAAGAATCGGCGCACCTGCGCCTTGGCAGCCACGTCACTGTTGATAGTTACAAATTTGAAACTGTTAGGGACTTCGTCTATTTGGGAACCAGCATTAACACCGAAAATAATATCAGTCTAGAAATCCAACGGAGAATCACTCTTGCGAACAAGTGCTACTTTGGACTGAGTAGGCAATTGAGAAGTAAAGTCCTCTCTCGAAGAACAAAGATCGCGCTCTATAAGTCTCTCATCATACCTGTCCTGATGTATGGCTCAGACTCATGGACAATGTCAAGAGAAGATGAGATGGCCCTTGGAGTATTTGAGAGAAAAGTTCTCCGGAAGATTTATGGTCCTTCCCGTGATGCCGACGGCGAGTATCGAAGGAGATTTAACGATGAGCTGTACGAGCTTTACGCAGATCTGACCATAGTCCAGCGAATTAAAGCCCAAAGGCTCCGCTGGCTGGGTCACGTCATGCGAATGGACAAAGAAGCTCCAGCCCAGAAGGTTTTCCAATCGTCACCCGAATTCGGCAGCAGAGGAAGGGGGAGGCCTCGGCTGAGATGGAAACAACAGGTGGAGGATGACTTGAACTCCCTTGGGGTTTCCAATTGGCGTCAGTTATCGCTAAAAAGGAATGACTGGCGTGCTTTGATAGGCGACGGCCAAAATCGCTTAGGCGGTTAAGCGCCAATAAATGATGATGATGATGATGATGTGTTATATTGGTCCAATCTCATTGATTTTTAACATCGACATTCCACATTCTAAAATAGCAACAGTTACGAAATTTCACGTTCCTACCGATATAATTACATGAGTTATCTGCCAAAATCCGTTTATCGGAACAATCGATTGTATGGGGGCTATGTGAAATATTTATCCCATCTCAATGATTTTCAACATCGATATTTTATATATAAAAATAGCGATGCTTCCAAAATTTCACGTTCCTTCGTGTATAATTACAGGAGTTATAGCCCAAAATCCGCTTATCGGAATAATCGATTGTATGGGAGCTATGTGAAATATTTATCCCGTCTCAATGATTTTCAACATCGATATTTCACATATAAAAATAGCGATACTTCCAAAATTTCACGTTCCTACCTACATAATTACAGGAGTTATCTACCAAAATCCGTTTATCGGAACAATCGATTGTATGGGGGCTATGTGAAATATTTATCCAATCTCGATGATTTTCAACATCGATATTTCACATATAAAAATAGCGATGCTTCCAAAATTTCACGTTCATACGTGTTTAATTACAGGAGTTATAGTACAAAATCCGCTTATCGGAAAAATCGATTGTATGGGAGCTATGTGAAATATTTATCCCATCTCGATGATTTTCAACATCGACATTTCACATATAAAAATAGCAATACTTACAAAATTTCACGTTCCTACGTGTTTAATTACAGGAGTTATAGCCCAAAATCAGTTGATCGGAATAATCGGTTGTATGGGAGCTATATGTAGTATCGGTCCGATCTTGCTGGTTCCGACAAATGATTCCTATATTGAAAAATGGTGGCCGCATACCAAATTTCAGCCAAATATCTCAAAAACTGAGGGACTAGTGTTCAAACAGACACACGGACATGGCTAAATCAACTCATCTCGTCATCCTGATCATTTCGGTATACTTACACTGCGGTACAAAAACGAACTTTTTTTCTGTCCTATGAACCAAATAGATTTTTTCGGAAAGTGGACAAAAAATAAGAATACACGTGTATCGGCGATTTTCATGTACACGTCAGATTTTTTTTTTATGTATGTACATAAAAAATTCTGACGTGTATATAAGTTTTAAACTTTTTTGGCAGAATTTTCAGAACATTTTTTAGTATGCAGTTTTGTAGCCCATTAAATTTTACTTTAAGAATATGCAAGTAAGAACTCGCTAAAAATTTTACTTGATTTTTTAGAATTTTTTTTGGCAAGGGTGTTGAGTGTTTTCTTCCATACAAGTCACAAACTAAATTTACTTTTGTATGGAGGAAAACACTCAACACCCTTGAAAGAAAAATTCTGATAATTCAGGGAAAATTTGTAGGGAGTTCTAACTTGCAAGTTCTTAGAGTAAAATTGTATGGTCTACAAAACTGCATACTCAAAGATTTTCTGAAATTTTTTCCAAAGAAGTTGAAAATTTTTTTATGTACGTACATAAAAAAAAAAATTCTGACGTGTACATGAAAATCGCCGATACACGTGTATTTTTATTTTTTGTCCACTTTCCAAAAAAGTCTATTTGGTTCATGGGACAGAATGTATGTAGAGCAGTGTTATTGATGGTCCTATCTCTCTTCTTCTCATATTTACAAACATCGGACCAAAGTTATAATACCATTTCATGTTCATGAAAGGTATAAAAACGGTTTATAAGACAACTGTCGGTTGTTAATCACAGAAGATTTTCCTTATATTTTTTGCAAAATTTACACGGTCATATGTTAGGTTTAATTTCGAGCTATTTGTTTGATTCTATGACTTTAATAACTTTCATTCGAAATGAACATGTTAAAAAACTCCAACTTCAATCGAAATGTAAAAAATTTAAAAATAACTCCCATCTCCCAATCGATATGAAAAAATGATTAACATACATATATTAAACTTTTACAATCAAATTAAATGTGTCAATAATGTGCCGCTTGTGCAAGTAGCACTACCCCTTCTTTTCTATATTTTAGATAGTGAATGTTATATCCGGTTCCTGATTTTTTCTATTTGCATTATATATTAATAGGTTTAAGAACGGCGCGGAGCTTGAAGCTGACGCTAGAGTAAAAATTTCACGAGACTCATATCGCACAGAAGATTATTACTTCACTCTAACGATTTGTCAACCTAAGGATGCCGGTACTTATGAAGTAAGAGCTTTAAACAGCATTGGGGAGAGTTTTTCGCAATGCAAGGTGCTTGTTTTGAGTAAGTACATTCAAACATACTACACATGTAGTTAAGAAGATATTTTGTTTCCCATACCCAATTTTTAAACCAAATGTCACAAACACTTTCTAAGTACAACATTTCTTACCAGATGAGCATGAATTAATCACCAAAGACGAGGTCGACGGAGATAACACACATAACTTGGAGAAAGGGGGTAACATACTACATTTTCACATACATACATACATACATATATCGCTTCCCCGGAGGAACAATGACAAAAATGCTAATTTGCACAAAATTTTAAAAAGTGCTGAAATTTTTTATGTATAAATATAAAGCTTGTGGTGCAAAGTAGTTACCACGTGAGGCATTTGCGAAGTTGTTGCAATCGCGAGCAAGGTTCAATATTTGCATCTTTTCATTTTAATAAAAAGTACCATAGAATTTCTTGTTTTTCTTAAATTGAAAATAAATACTATGAAGAATTGATTTAACAAATACGATTACGATAAACTGACCCTTATGTTTAAAAATCAGCAAGTTATATCCCATTTTTGCAACCCTAGTTCAGTTGCGTCGTTGTTTCCCTAAAATGCATGTTGAAGTAATTCTTGTGACGAAGATATTTTCTTAATTTTCAAAATCCAAGCCAAAGAGTTAAATAGGCGTAATCCAAATTATTAAATATTTAATTTGAGTGCTAAATGACCGAACTATTTAGCAAAATGAATAAAAAACACTTTAACCTTTGTGCCACTTAAAAATTTTTTGAACGCTACCAACTGATGAAGGCACCACGCGAGTGCTGAAACATATGTATTGTTATGGTTTTTGTACAATAAAAAATTATTAAGTGACAAAAAGGTTTAAGTGTTTTTTATTCATTTTTAATCATTTTGCTAAAAAGTAATCCAAAAAGCATTTGGAAAACTACTTTTAGATAAATCACCTTAATGAGTCTTTTTAAAGACAAATCTTCATTTAACAATTTTAAAATAGGTACAACCTACGGAAACAACGTCGTCACAAAAGGTAATTAGGCCATTTTTACCGACAACGATTTTGGAGCAACCATAACGCAACTTCCACACACTCACGATCTTCCTGTAATCGCTTTAGGTACAAGATGTTCTAGAAGTCTCTAAAGTGAGAGAACATATGGCAAATATTAGAAGGGATATAAATGCAAGATGGCATATAGGGCACATGGTTTAAAGCGTAGAGTTAACGCAATGGCAATGCTGGTAATTCTTTATAGTTGTGATAATTAAGTTAACGCATAAATATATACATTGCGACCCCTTTTTGCGTTTTTATCGTAACGGCTATTTTTTCGAAATTTACTTTTTGATGTAAATTTGTTCGTCATCCCTTAGCGCATCATTTGGTAAAATATTATAGCTGAAATAATGACACTGTGACACAAAAGGAAGGGTCATCTCTCCGTAACTAATGAAACCAATTAGACATGGAATTTTAGCCCCCCATATCAAAACCTCATACTGGGTTTTTGGCCTATAGGTCTGGTTTCTTTGTTATTTTTTAAAAGTTGGTAACCCTGTGTATGAAAAATTTGATTAAAACTTGATGAAATGAAGCAATTTTAGATCGGTTTTTTTGTCTATCGCTATTTTTTGGATCGAGGAACTCACTAGTACTAGTACCAGGGTATATTAATTGTGTTGACATAACGGTAGTACGTAACGGCACTAAATAATCGAGATAGATATAGAGTTCCATATATGAAAGTACTTAGGTTGAAAAGAGGACTTCATTAAGGCATGTCCGTCCGTCCGTCCGTCTGTGTACAGGATAACTTGAGTAAAAATTAAGATATTTGCATGAAATTTTATATACAGGTTACTTTTTCGCCAAGGTAGGTTGCTATTGAAAATGGGCGAAATCGGATGGTAACCACGCCTCCTTTTTCGATATCGAAAACTTCGAAAATCACACAAATTGATATATCTCGGTAGCTGAAATGACAAAAATTATATAATTTTATAGGTTAATCCCCCTGGTAATTTTCTTATGATTTTTCCATAAATTGTGTATAGTGGGCGTGGCACCGCCCAATTTTAAGGGGGGCATTTTTGAAAATTTGACTAATCGTAACTTTTAAACTGATTACGATAGAACGATGGAATTTGGCACAAAGCATACTAGTATCGTTGGGAGTATACCTGATGAAATTGGATAAAATCGCCCTCCAACCACGCCCACTTTCGATATCGAAAATGTCTAAAATCACCTAAATTGACATAATTCGGTAACGGAAATGGGTAAAATGATATAATTTTATAGGTGAATCTCCCTGGTCATTATATAATGATTTTTTGATAAATTTTCCAAAGTGGGACTGGCCCCGCCCACTTTTAAGGGAGGCATTTTTGAAAATTCGACTGGTCGTAACTTTTAAACTGATTAAGATAGAACGATGAAATTTGGTAAAAAACATGCTAGTGGCGTTGGGAGTATACCTGATGAAATTGGAAAAAATTGCTGTCCAACCACGCCTACTTTCGATATCGAAAGCTTCGAAAGTCACCTAAATTGATATAATTCGGTAACGGAAATGGCTAAAATGATATAGTTTGGTAGGATGAACCCCCCATTTGAGATTTGCATTGTCATTTGAAAATTTTTAATACACTGAAAAAAATTATTCGCAAAAAAAAAATTTGTTTTCCAATTTTTTTTTTTTATTTGAGTATGCAAATTTTGAGTAGCTAACTATTAACGTTGATTTTTAATCATGTACAATGCATTTGCGTACTAGTTGGAACATCCCGCTTTTATTCTTTTGAAAACAGGTTTTAGAAACTTCTATGAGAAAAATACGTTGAAATTTAAGAATGTTAGGTGCGCTAACATACATATTACGCTGAACCAAAAAAAATTTTTTTTCTGTGTATTAAAAATTTTCAAATGATAATTTTTTTTTGTTTGGCATTTCTCTAACCTTCATTTTGAAATAGTTTTAAAAAAAAACACTTTGCTAACTGAAGCAGGGTAATATCGTTTTTCCAAAATTTTCCGTTTTCCCGAACTTTGCACCAAAAAAAAAAATGTAAACAAACCGAAATTCAAAAATCGGGTTCAGCTATGCTCTTGCAAATCTCAAAAACTTTCATTAAAAAAAATGATCAAAATCGGATCAAAAATGAAGGCTGTGGAGGATTTTGAACAGTAAACTTCAATTATTTTCCACTGGGGGGCGTGGTAACGCCTACCTTTAAGGGAAGCATTTTAGAATATTCGACTGGTCAAAACTTTTAAACCAGAGACTTGTAACAAAACTCGTACCGAAACCAAACTCTATTTTCTGGCGTTTCTGTTCCAAGAAACTTTAAAGGATAGAAACTAAATTCGAAACAAAATGATTGTAACGGTTTCAGCAGAAACAAAATCTGTAACGAAACTAAATTAATTTTGTTCCTTGTAACAGAAACCGAAACTGAAACAAAATTAATTTTGTTTCACAGTTACAAGGAACAAAATTAATTTAGTTTCGTTACAGGTTTTGTTTCTGGGGTTTTGTTTCTGTTTCAGTTTCGTTACAAGCTATGTAACAGAAACCGAAACCGAAACGCGTTACAAGTCCCTGTTTTAAACTGATTACTTCAGACTCATGAAATTTTGCACAACATATACTAGCAATATAGGTGATGAAATTGGACGAAATCGCTTCAAGACCACGCTCACTTTCGATATGGAAAATTTCGAAAATCACATAAATTGACATATTTTTTTTGTCTATCGCTATTTTTTGGATCGAGGAACTCATTTTTGACATTAATTTGTACCTAAGTCTTACGATAGGTGGCGCTCTGAACTATGTTCCAAGTTCCAATTTCGTATGGAAATAGTGGTGCAAACACGAAAGCGACTTAACATAAAGGTTGTAATGAATAAATGTTTGCGAAAGTTAGCGCTTTATTCCCATGTCTGCGGCAAATTCAGCATAGCAACCAATCTGATTGGTACAAGTGTCAGTGCGAAAGAGTGGTATGAGCATTATTTTCGAATGCCGGTTATTCAAGAGGTAAACTGGGCGGAACACAAAGGTCGAACAAGCAAAAATATCAACAACTGATACTGATACAAATAAAATAAGTACCATACTGGCCCCCAGCCCCACTACTAAATCCTACTATGAATACAGGGTTCATATATTTATATTTCCCTTTTAAAGCAATTTTTATAATATTTTTTCATGAAAAACTATCAAAAATAAGAAGAATTGTATAACAGCGCCACCTATCGTAAGACTTAGGTAAAAATTAATGCCAAAAATTAGTTCCTCGATACAAAAAATAGCGATAAACAAATACCGTTATATATGTTCAATCTTACTTAGTTCGGTCATCCATGTTGTATATGTAATAAGTGCAAAATATGCAAAATTGTACGTTCCTCGCTATTAAATTGGAGAAGATATAGTCCTAAACCAGTTTATCGAAACAATCGATAGTATGGGGGCTATATGCTATATCGGTCCTACCTTATTGGATTCGCCTAATGATTAACATATTACTATTTTGAAAATTTATCAATTCTTTCTAATTTTTTTCGAAAAATGCCAAATTACATAATCGTTTTTAAATTGCAAGCCCCAACTTTTGACGCCTAACGCGTTCCCATATTCCGAAAAAAGCAGAAATCGACTAATTGTCGATGCACCCTATTGTACAGTGCAACAGTTCTTGCGTCCTCACCCACGTCCTTGGTGCCAACCCGCATCCGTGACCCGCGTCATGCCACCCGGAGACTCCAAATAAACGCCAAGAAGAGCGTTACTGAGTTCTTTCCGGACGTGCCTCGGTCAAGGATGCCTATAAGAATCCTATACTTAGTTCCTTCAGCAAAGCTTGGTTCGCCCACTCCGGGGGTGTTCTGATGACCCTTGGGATGGGGTTTTAACTTCAACTTTAACTCCACCGACTTCCTGGAATTCGGTGATAGCGTTTCCTGTGGTATTCCATCATATTTCTTCAGGATCCTTGCGGCCAATCTTTTAGCCAAGTACGCAGAGCGGTGGGGAGATGTCTTTTTCGAGATCCCTTTGCTGAAAGCTCATTTACTACTTTTTTCCTTTCGACCTCTGAGGCCAGGTCGAGAGACCATTTCCACTGACGTTGAGAGACTGGTTTTCATACCGGCGGTTAATGGAAGTTCAGCATGTTGCCATCGCTGGTTGTCGTTGAAGAACTTAAGCAGGTGCATACTCTTTAAATTAATCATTTGTCGTGTTCTGCCGGTACCAACTAAAAAATCCACGATTGAAACAACGACACAAGCGGTCTAACACGGTAATTCTTTGTAATACAATTATAATTTTTTTAACGCTTTTATGTGACCTTATCCCGAATCTTGCAAAAAAAAACATTTGCGTCATTGTTCCACCGGGGAAGCGATAAGCGCATGCGGAAATTCGATATACTAACCTACTTTAACTGCTATCTAATGTTGTTGTCCTTTTTAGTTTTTAGTAAATACACGTATGCACTTCTATCCGGACTTTCAAAGTGCCCCGTAGGGATGCGTATCGGTGAAAACAATCAATATATTGATATTGAATGCGAATCGGTTTGAAAAAATAAATATTTCTATATAGAATATCGTGATATTACAATATCGATATTCGATTAATCGACTAAATAAATATCGATATACCTATCGACAATATCGAATATAAAATTTTGGGCATTACACTATGGCAGGTGTCAGGCGGAGCAACGCATTCAATAGTAGAACAATATTTATTTAGATAATCACCTCTATTCTGATTGTCGGTCTGCCTCTATAAATGGCAAATTTTGTCGTACAGAATTTGCTGCTCGACACATATAATATTTTGATAACTGAGTGTTTATTTTAAGTTATTTACAGCTAATTAAGTGAATTCTCTTTCCCTTTTCTATTTATTTTCCTCCTCTTTCCCTTTCACCTTTTCCGTTTATATTTCCTTTCCTCCTTCTTTTTCTGTTCTTATTTCTTTTCTTTGTTCTTTGTTTTCTCCTTATATTCCTCTTTCTCTCTCGATTTTTCTTTCTTTTCCTCCTTCTTTTTCTTGTTCTCTTTCACTTGCTCCTTTTTTTCTTTTCCCACTTCATTTTTTTTTTTCGCTCCTTTAGTTATGTTACTTCTTTCTCTTTCTTATAATCCTTTTTATCTTCCTCCTTCTCACTTCTTTCTCTTCCTCCTTCTTTTTCTCTTCCTCTTCCTCCTTCTCCTTCTCTTTCTATTTTTTTTTTTTTTTTACTTAGTCCTTTATGTCCCATTCTGCGATCTGGCGAAGGCTATCCAGGAAGGGAACTCCCAAAAAGCGCGTTCTCGAGCCGCTTAAAGACGGGCAGTTGCAAATGAGGTGGTGCAACCTTTCCTCCTCCTCATCATCTTTGCAACTCCTACAGCTTCGTCGGTAGGGCACAACTAGCCGGTTAATACGCCTATTAATATGGAGATTTCTCTCCTTCTTAGGACGTGAATGTCTATAGATATTCAATGATACATTTTTGGCCAGGTTTGTTTGGATACCCGAACCCTGGGGATTGTTGCCATCTTTCGTTGGCATGACGGTGTGTGTACTCCTTCAGCATTAGCTTGCATGTGGCAAAAGCGGCAAGTTCGTCTGCCCTGCAATTTTCCTCAATTGTCCTAGTGTCCGGGGACCCATGTGAGGTTCACGCGGTTCTGTTGGGCCATATCTTGAAGAGATCGACGACAGCTGAGCGTCAGTTCAGAGTTGAACGAGTAAGAGCCAAGAGCTTTGATGGCCGCTTGGCTGTCGCTGAAAATAACGATATCCTCACCAATAGCGCGTTGACATATCCTGGCCGCGGCGTCCAAGATTGCTAAGACTTCAGCCTGGAAGACGCTACAATGATCAGGTAATCTGAAGGGGAGCTCAAGGTCCAGATCCCTTGAAAAAAAACCCCTCCTTCAACTCTGCCGTCAGTGTAAATAGAAATACCGCCATTAGTAGCAGGACACCGATCCGTCCTCTCCCAATCCTCGCTGCTGAGAATGTTTGTTTTGAAGCAGCTATCTCTGACTGTTGTGGCCGCACACCGATCTGTGCTCAGAGGGAGAAAGATGTCAGATCCCAGAATATTGGAGTGTCCAGCTGTGGTAGCATATCAGGATACAAATTTTTATTTATATATATTACTTATATTATTTATATATTTTACTCAATTACATGCATGGTACGTTCAGCTTTACAATACCTCGCTGTGGATCGTCAAACCTACTTGCTTGTACTTCTTGTTTTTCTTTATCTCCACTACTATACGCATGCACCAACAACTAAATCAGCACCCAGAATAGGTTTTCCTTGCTTCAACCACGCGGGTATCAATGCAAAGCTGCTAGCAGCTTTGTGTTTAACCTTTCGCTGTTGCCAAGTGCTTTGATAATTTTTATAGCGGGCGCTAGGTAAAAATGGTTTGACGAGATACCTGTGCTCCCAGCCAAGCATTAACCCAGCATACAAAAGTTCGATGTATGAAAGGAGTATGTAATGTTAAAAACCTCCGTTGTTAGGATCGAACGTCTTAGGGTCGAAGTAGACAATTTTCTGTACCAGAATGATGTTTGAAGTCGTCAATTGGCTGACTAGTCAACCTCTGCATCAGGAATATACCAGTTGATATACTTGTTATTATACACATCAGTATCATACCATTTAAGAAACTAGTTCGTCTATACGTCAGGATCGTACCAATTGAAAGAATAGTTCATATATACATCAGAATCATACCAGTTGGCAGACTAGTTGATATATACATCAGAAGGTTACCAGTTGAAAGACTAGTTCACACATGCATCCGAATCATACCAGTTGACAGACTAGTTCATATATGCATCAGAATCATACAGTTGGCAGACTAGTTCATATATGCATCAGAATCATACCAGTTGACAGACTAGTTCATATATGGTTTAGGCTATCCAGGAAGGGAACTCCCAAAAAGCGCGTTCCCGTGCCGCTTAAGGTCGGGCAGTTGCAGATGAGGTGCTTCACCGTTTCCTCTTCCTCATCATCTTTACAGCATCGTCGATAGGGCACACCTAGCCTTTCTGCGTGCCTACCAATAAGGCAGTGCCCAGTTAGAACACCTATTATTATGGAGATTTCTCTCCTTTTTAGGGCGTGAATGCCTCTATATCTTTTATGATCCCATTTCGGCCAGGTTTGTTTGGATGTCCGGCACCTTGGGGATTGTTTTCACCTTTCGTTGGCTTGACGGAGTGTGTACTCCTTCAGCATTAGCTTGCATATGCCGTTTTCCGAAGGAGTTGCTGAAGGAGTACACACTCCGTCAAGCCAACGAAAGGTGGCAACAATCCCCAGGGTGCCGGACATCCAAACACACGTGGCCAAAATGGGATCATAAAAGATCTAGAGGGATCATAAAAGATCTGAATGCAGTTACTTCAACAAAAATTACCGTTCAAACAACCAAAATTTGGTCAACTTCAGGATAACATTATGAGATTGTTGATTTTACCAGTGCCTTTTTTCTATGCATATACACCAGAAATATAGCAGTTGACATACTAGACCATATATACATCAGCATCATATTTGTATTTACGCAAACACGAAAAATCATTTGTGAATTACAAGAGAAAAAAAGAAGCAAGCCAAAAATTTCAAATAATGGTTGCGGAGAAATAAGGCCTTATAATAATAATGTAGTATGAAATGGAGTTTTTCTAATTAGTATTTTTCTAAAATAGTGTAACGAATTGATGATTCCTTGATTATTTTCCCTGGGTTCGATCACTGTACGTTAAATAAAACACTTAGATTCTGCTTAATAAATAGTACGCTTTATTTACTACTAAAAACCTTAGTACAATATCGCGGGTTAACTCACTGTTCAGTACTTCACTGTACAACACTTGAAAATAAACTGATTGAAGTGCGTTGTCGTGGCGCGGTTTATATACCCTAGCAGACAGCAGCTTCATAAGCTAGAAACGTCTACACACCTCTGGGCTATTCGCGCAACAGTGCTCTCGAAACATTTATCTATCGTCATCTCCTCTTTGTTTCACATTCGCACTCTCTCGCTCTCGCGTCATGTACCTAAACAACTGTAGTTGTCGTAGTGACGCTAGTGGTGGAAATACGCTAGAGTTGGGAGATGAGCGATTCTTGAGAACATTCGCCACAATAGATTAGACTTTTTGTGACTACACCTTTTTCAGATTATATTCAGAAAGTAACAATTTATATTCAGAAAATTACAATTCATATTCAGAATTTCCATTTGATATTCAGAAAAATATAATTGACATTCAGAAAATTACAATTGATATTCAGAAAACTTTCTGAATATAAACTGAAAAAGGTTAGTATGATTTCAACCCGAGATTCATACATACTTGCATACTAGTACGAACCAGGATTTTTCTGACTAGTATGATTTCGCCCAGCACATTATAGTTGTATACTAGTATGTTTTCTGATTAGACGGGCATTGATTGGTTTAAGGGTAATCAGCAAAGAACTAGTATAAAAACATCCATAAAATGTATAGTAAACGAGCTACATAGGTGTCTGCTGAGTAGTTTGGAATTGATTAGTTTGAAGGTAGTCAGAAAATAACTAGTATGAATACACCACAAAATGTACAGTAACTGAACTACATTGTTTGCCGAGTAGTTTGGCATTGACTGGCTTAAAGGTAATCAGAAATGAACTAGTATGATGTCTAGTCAATGAACTTGAATTTTCGCTGAGCAGTTTGGCATTGGATGGTTTAAAGCTAATCAACAATGAACTGGTATGCATATGCCACAAAATGCATAGTCAATGAACTATATTGTTTGCTGAGTAGTTCGACATTGACTGCTTTAAAGGTAATCAGAAATGAACTAGTATGCTGTATAGTCAATGAACTAGAATTTTCGCTGAGTAGTTTGGCATTGAATGGTTTAAAGCTAATCAACAATGAACTGGTATGCATATGCCACAAAATGCATAGTCAATGAACTATATTGTTTGCTGAGTAGTTCGACATTGACTGGTTTAAAGGTGAGCAGAAATGAACTAGTATGAATACATCACAAAATGTATAGTCCGTGAACTATATTGTTTGCTGAGTAATTCGACATTGACTGGTTTAAAGGTGATCAGAAGTGAACTAGTATGAATACATCACAAAATGTATAGTCAGTGAACTATATTGTTTTCTGAGTAATTCGACATTGACTGGTTTAAAGGTAATCAGAAATGAACTAGTATGAATACACCATAAAATGTATAGTCAATGAACTAGAATTTTCGCTGAGTAGTTTGGCATTGAATGGTTTAAAGCTAATCAACAATGAACTGGTATGCATATGCCACAAAATGTGTAGTCAATGAACTATATTGTTTGCTGAGTAGTTGGACATTGACTGATTTAAAGGTGATCAGAAATGAACTAGTATGAATACATCACAAAATGTATAGTCAGTGAACTATATTGTTTGCTGAGTAATTCGACATAGACTGGTTTAAAGGTGATCAGAAGTGAACTAGTATGAATACACCACAAAATGTATAGTCAATTAACTATATTGTTTGCTGAGTAGTTTGGCCTTGACTGGTTTGAAGCTAATCACCAATGAACTAGTATAAATACACCACAAAATGTATAGTCAATGAACTATATTGCTTGCTGTGTGATTTGGCATGGACTGGTTTAACGCTAATCAGCAATGAACTAGTATGCATACGCCACAAAATGTATAGTCAATGAACTAGAATTTTCACTGAGTAGTTTGGCATTGACTGGTTTTAAAACTAATTAACAGTGAACTGGTATGCATATGCCACAAAATGGTTAGTCAATGAACAAGTATGTTTGCTGAGTAGTTCGGAATTTGACTGCAGGGAATTACCCTGCAGTCAACTTAACTAGTTTTATACTAATCAAATACCAGTCAGCTAGGCACCTCAACTAGTTCGAGTTCTGTAATTTTTCCATATTAGCAACTGGTATTTTTAACACGGCGATGTCCTACGAGATGGCAATTGTCCTTCTCTGCATCAGCACCATACCAATTGGCTGACTAGTCACCCTCTGCATCAGGAATATACCAGTTGATATACTTGTTATTATACACATCAGTATCATACCATTTAAGATACTAGTTCGTATATACGTCAGGATCGTACCAGTTGGCAGACTAGTTCATATATACATCAGAAGCATACTAGTTGAAAGACTAGTTCATATATGCATCAGAATCATACCAGTTGACAGACTAGTTCATATACGCATCAGAATCATAACAGTTGGCAGACTAGTTCATATATGCATCAGAATCACACCAGTTGACAGACTAGTTCATATATGCATCAGAACCATACCAATTAACAGACTAGTTAAAAAAATCATCGGAATCATACCAGTTGTCATACTAGTTCATATATGCGTCAGAATCATACCAGTTGATATAGTAGTTCATTTATGCATCAGAATCATACCAGTTCACATACCAGTTCACTTATGCATCATAATCATATCAGTTGACATACTATTTCAAATTTGCATCAGAAATATACCATTTGACATACTAGTTCATATATGCATCAGAATATTACCAGTTGATATACTAGTTCATATATACATCAGAATCATACCAGTTGACATACTGCTCAGTCTATGCGGCAGGACATACTAATCATTATGCCCATTCAGATCGTACCACTTGTCATACTAGTCCACGATTTTGACATTCATTCCAGTTGGTATACTAGTCGGTCTATGCACCAGTATCATAGTCAGCCTCTACATCAGCAATATACCAGTTTATTCTTTAGAAAGCAGCGACTATTTGTATTTACCCAAACACGAAAAAGCATCTGTGAATTACAAGGTAAAAAAGAAGCAGTTACAAGAGAAAAAGAAAAGCAGTTGTGCTCTTCTGCATCAGCACCATACCAATTGGTATACTAGTCAGCCTCAGCATCAGCATTATACCGGCCGCCGTGGTGTAGCGGTTAAGTGTTCGGCCTTCTACACCAAGTCGTGGCGGTTCGATGCCCGACAAAAGTAACATCAAAAATTATTTAGAAAAAAAATTTTTCTAAACGGGGTCGCCCCTCGGCAGTAGTTTGGCAAACTCTCCGGGTGTATTTCTGCCATGAGAAGCTTCTCAGCAAAAAATTCATTTGCTTTGCAAGTGCCGTTGAGAGTCGGCAAAAAACTGTAGGTCCCGCCAACTTGTGGAAAAACTCAAAAGCAACACACCACAAGTTGGAAAGAGAAGCTCGGCTAAAAAATCTCGTTAGAGGTTATGATAACCTGTTGGTATTTCGCCGCCATTAGTTTTTTTATATACTAGTTCATACACAGCCAAAAATGAGCTAAAGGCTCTGAGTTCGATTCTCGGTAAAGTTGACACAAGTTTTTTTTTCTATATTTTTTAAATTATGTTGATTATTGTATTTTTAATTTAATTATTGAATTCAACTTGCAATGGCTCCTTGCAAATTCCGCGTTCGTCAAGTTTGATTATATAGGTGAAGGCCCAATTGCATTCAACTTTGTAGGATCCACTTTCATTCAAAGGTTTTTAAACGTAAAGCGAAGCGAAATTTTTGCAAATGCTCAAAAACGAGGCGCGTTTGTCAAAGTTTTATGTAATTGGGGCTTTGGAGTTGTATTTTTAGGTAAGGTAAATTAAGGTTACTCAAGGTTAGGTTTGTCGTCCACTGCGGAGTTCCGGTCCCACATATGTATATATAGATAAAAGTAAGTCTTATTTTTACATCAAAAAGAGTCAAAGTAAGACTGCTTTCATGCTGGGCCATACACTCGAGTTAAAGGAGCATTGTTAGAGTCAATTTATATTGTTGTTGTCAATATACTCAAGTTTATGCCGCAACGTAAAAAAATGGCGGTTATATACCAACAGGTTGCCATAACGAGATTTTTGCCGAACTTCTCTTCCAACTTATAGTGTGCTGCTTTGATTTTTGTTGGGATTTTCCACATAGTAGTATCCCGGGACTGACACTCCTAAACCGACAGCGTTACTTCCTCCGTGCTTCACCGTTTCCTCTTCTTCATCATCTTTGCAGGTCCTACAGCATCGTCGGTAGGGCACACCTTCTGCGTGCCTACCAATAAGGCAGTGCCCAGTTAGAACACCTATTAATATGGAGATTTCTCTCCTTCTTAGGCCAGGTTTGTTTGGATGTCCGGCACCTTGGGGATTGTTGCCACATTTCGTTGGCTTGGAGTACACACTCCGTCAATGAACTATATTGTTTGCTGAGTAGTTCGACATTGACTGGTTAAAGGTGATCAGAAATGCACTAGTATAAATACACCACAAAATGTATAGTCAGTGAACTATATTGTTTGCTGAGTAGATCGACATTGACTGGTTTAAAGGTGATCAGAAGTGAACTAGTATGAATACGCCACAAAATGTATAGTCAATGAACTATATTATTTGCTGAGTAGTTCGACATTGACTGGTTTAAAGGTGATCAGAAATGAACTAGTATGAATACACCACAAAATGTATGGTCAATGAACTATATTATTTGCTGAGTAGTTCGACATTGACTGGTTTAAAGGTGATCAGAAGTGAACTAGTATAAATACACCACAAAATGTATAGTCAGTGAACTATATTGTTTGCTGAATAGATCGACATTGACTGGTTTAAAGGTGATCAGAAGTGAACTAGTATGAATACACCACAAAATGTATGGTCAATGAACTATATTATTTGCTGAGTAGTTCGACATTGACTGGTTTAAAGGTGATCAGAAATGAACTAGTATGAATACATCACAAAATGTATAGTCAGTGAACTATATTGTTTGCTGAGTAGATCGACATTGACTGGTTCAAAGGTGATCAGAAGTGAACTAGTATGAATACACCACAAAATGTTTAGTCATTGAACTATATTGTTTGCTGAGTAGTTTGGCCTTGACTGGTTTAAAGGTGATCAGAAGTGAACTAGTATGAATACACCACAAAATGTATAGTCATTGAACTATATTGTTTGCTGAGTAGTTTGGCCTTGACTGGTTTGAAGCTAATCAGCAATGAACTAGTATAAATACACCAAAAAATGTATAGTCAATGAACTAGAATGTTCGATGAGTAGTTTGGCATTGACTGGTTTTAAAACTAATCAACAATGAACTGGTATGCATATGCCACAAAATGGTTAGTCAATGAACTAGTATGTTTGCTGAGTAGTTCGGAATTTGACTGCAGGGATAATAAATCTTATGAGCTAAACATTACTTATAAATTGAATATATCATTGGTTAGAAAAAAAATGTTCTTGATATTTCAACATAAAAAAATGAGAGGCTTCAAGCCATGGACGATAAGCCCTCATCGATTTGTTAATGTTAAGCCTTTATATGGCTTTTTCTGGGCAGAAACTAACAACTTCCCTAGATTTTCTAAAGTTTCTTCTGAGCTTTTGCGAAAGGCATCGATTGGTTTTTCTTTAATCACCGAGTAAATACCACAATTATATTTATGAGTAGCTAGTAATACTAACTCGTTAACGTCATGAAACTGCTGCTGCGTTTTAATACATTGAATATTTCGAGCAACGTGAAATGGAGTCGCTCTACCTGACCATTACTTTCACTGTGAAGGGTTGGTATAAAAAACTGATTTATGTTAAAATTATCTCCTCACGCAAAAAAATTTAGGTGTCAAAACAGCCCTTCAAGGTGCTGCTGTATATATAAACTAAATAAAGTCCTATTTTAGCACCAAAAAGGAGTCAAAGTAACAAAAAATATAAGAAAAACTATTTACACCACACTTACTCACGTTGCCTCACCACACTACCATATTACCTTCACCGCGAATCCAACTAACAATTATTAATTGCTGAACGGAGTTGTATACCATTAGGCTATCGAGTACTTATGCTTGCCGACGTCAAATTGTAGCTTTGTTCTGAATGGTAACGACGAACAGCTTTTATGGATTTACACCACACTTTTTCACTTAACACCATTTTAGTGTTGCAAAAGAACGTTGACACCAAATTAGTGCTAGCCTTACACCAAAAAAGTGTAGTCTTTGCACCATTTTTTTTTTGCGTGTAAGCAATGCAGCAATAGTGTTTGATTTCAGGACTCCTTCGTAGCCCGAAACTATAGTTTTAGTATTTTTAAACACGAGCAAAGTTTCTAAAAGCGCATATTTAATGTCAATCATAGATCTGGATGAAATAGGCTTCACAATGGCGAATTTGGGTAGTTTGTCTAAACAGGTTAAGGAATAAGTTTTTGGAAATTATAAATATATCAATTTGAAGGATTTCTCCCAGTTTGGTAGGAAAAGGAGTTTGGCCTATTACTGCATCAGGTGGTTTGCGCTGATACTTATTTTCCAAACGTATCTTGCAATTTGTGATCCATTCTTTAAGTAAATGTTGTATGTTGGGAAAATAGTACTCGCCAGAAATTTGTTGAAAATTTTCATGTGTCCTATTGTGCTCTGTTGCTACTGTTTCGAGCTGGTTTTCTTTATTGATTCAGTCTATGACAAACAATTCGGTATGAACAAATTTGACTCCGGGCTCTGTATGTTTTCTTTTTAATATTTTAAATGAAAAATAAAATGATATTGCCCTCACCGAGATTCGAACTTACAATTTTCGGAATGATAAACCCAGCTGTTAACCATCAGGCCATCGCTCACTTTTGATTGCTAGCGCCTAATTACTGATATGTGTATAGTTGTTAATGTTTCAAAGGAAAATCACATAAATATAATTGAGAAGATTTCTTTTTAATATTTATAATTAGGAAAAAGAGAGAGAGAATCGAACTTACAATTTTTCGAATGCTAAACCCAGCCATCCGGCCAAACCGGCCATCGTATACTAATAATTGCCAGCGTCTAACTGCACCTTTGTACTAAATGTATAGTTGTTTTAATAAGAATTTCTTCTTAAAACCAAAGAGATTTCCCTATAGTTTTTTCTTCGTTTCCACCGTTGCGACTACCCCTTTGCCCAAAAACTGATCATGAAGACAATCTTATTAATTTTATTAGGCATTTTTGGCTCTGTGTAGTTCACGCTCATTAACAGCATAACTTTCTTCAGTCGCCGAAAGTGTCCTTGAAATCATAGTTACGGGGCGGGGCGACCCATTTGTGATAAAACTGCCCCTAATGCCTTAGATGAGACGTTCGTTGTAAGTTCGAACGGTTGATTATAATTAGGACCACAACCAAAGTCACAAACCAATATTTTTCCACAAACTTTTTTTTTACAATTTTAAATTTTCCAACAAGGCCCCACGTTGGGCGCAAATATGTCACCACCTTATTTATACCCTTAGGGGCCTCTAATCCCGAAACCTTAATCCCGCAACTAAATTAGTGACAACACTAATAGGTGACAATGTACATTAGACTGGGACAAAAAAAAAAATCGTTTTTTTCAAAAATTATATTGATTTTCATTTTAAGAAAGGTGAAAAGGAGAAAATGGAAAAAACATGCTAACTTTTGAGGCTAGAATACTACACAGAAAAACATAAAAGTTTACTTTTAATACCAGCCGCTATTGAAATTAAGCCTTTTTGGAATTAAATTTGAAGACTCTGAAAAATTTTTAATTCCAAATAGTTTTAAAATAATACCAAAATAATACTAAAGCGCTCTCTCATTATAATGTTTTAACTACTTTTGGTTTAAAAACAAAGCCGGAAAAGTATTAAATGTTTAAGATATTATTTTGTAGCCTTCTGATGTCACGATCAATCGTAATAATAATATTTTTTTATTTTCGAAATATTTCTAAAACTTACAACAATGATTGTTAGAACACATACCAAACATACAAAGTATAAATTGTACACAGTATAGATTATTTAAAGTAAAACAATATCTTTAAGACATAGTTTACAACTCGGCCATCCTGACTAGACCGACCTCGGTCATTAACTAAAATTTTAATAACAACAAATATAATTCACAATTAACAATTAAAGTCTGAATTTAAA
The DNA here is from genome assembly GCA_964058755.1 of Campiglossa producta. Lineage (NCBI taxonomy): Eukaryota > Metazoa > Arthropoda > Insecta > Diptera > Tephritidae > Campiglossa > Campiglossa producta. The sequence goes on from CAXKVI010000004.1 coordinate 47,682,955, forward strand.
ATCATTAGCCTTTTATATAATTACATTCAATCTAAATCTTCAGCAGACATGATCGGAGGGTTTTTAATAAGCCATTTACGAATTCTATTGGCCTCAATTACACCATTATACGGTAGTTGAGTTAATTGACAGTTCTCTATATCTTGAACCACATACCTGTCATTTCCAAGAACTTTCGATACTACATACGGACCTTTAAACTTTGGTACAAATTTTTTGTTTGTACCCACAACTGTGTCTACATTTCTTATCACCACAAAATCTCCAACGTTATATTCTTTAGCTTCAACACTATTCTTTAAAAAATAACTATGATTATATTCTTGCTTTTTAATAATTGCTTCAGAAGCATTTGATCTAATTTGTTCAAGATCTCGCGGCTGACTTGAATTTATACTATCTAGATACTCAGTTAACTCGTCAATTATTTTACCTCTTTGTTCGACGCCAAATAAAATCTTACTGGGAGAATTTCCAGTTGTACTGTGAATTGAATTATTAATAGCATATTCAGCTTCAAAAAGTTTGTTCGACCAGTCTGCATGATTTATTGGATTACTTACTTTGCCTAGCATTGCCTTCAGAACCCTATTTACACGTTCTACCTGACCATTCGCTTGTGGCGAAGCGACCGCTACTTTTATGTGTATTATGTTTCTTTGCCTTAAAAAGCTTTCAAATTCGGACGATGTAAAGCACGAACCTCTATCGCTTATTATACGTCTCGGCCTACTATAATAGCTGAAATACTTATCTAATGAAGCGTTAACCTCTCGAGTGCTTGTTGATTTGGTTGGATATAATTTTACAAATTTTGTAAAAGCGTCAATCACAACCAAGACGTGCTTACGTTTGGACTGTATTGATGGCAATGGACCAAAATGATCAATATGTATTGTATCGAATGGTATAGATCGTTTTGGTATATTATACCAATTCCTCTCATTCGCTCGCACTGGCTCTGCATACATAATACATTTAAGACAATTTCGAACAAAATTTTCAACTTTTTGTTTCATTTTCGGAAACCAGTAGTGCAGCTGTATTTGCATCAGTGTTTTATCAACAGATTGATGTCCTATTTTCTCATGCATCAATCTTATAATATTTTCTTCCATTTCAATCGGCACGTATAGTAAGGTCTTTTCATTCCCATTATTCCTATAAACTAATCCATTAGATAACTCGAAGTCCTTTACTATATCTTTTTCCATACGACCCTTTAAATCTTTAATTAGATCGTCACGCTCTTGAGCTATTTGTATTTGAAATTCAGCTTCGTTAATTTCAATACTAGCGACTTGACATCTGCTGAGGGCATCGACATGTCCCATTGATGTACCTCTTCTATGTTGGATAGTGTAGTGAAAATTATCGAGTTCTAATGCCCATCTTCCTATACGCTTATTTACTTGTTTCTTTGCCAGAGTCATAGCTAATGAATTACAATCTGTAACTATCTTAAATGTAATACCTATACCCTAAACCTTCTTAAAGCATAAATTATTGCCAATGTTTCAAGTTCAAAACTGTGATAACTGCTTTCAGCACTTGATGCCATCTTCGAAAAATATGAAATCGGATGAAATTTATTGTCATCTTGGCGTTGTAACAAAACAGCTCCGAAACCTATTGAACTAGCATCGCAATGAAGCTCTGTTTCTTTTAAAGGATTATAAATTTCTAGAACTGGACTTTCAGTCAATTTCGTTTTCAGTTCTTCAAAAGCAGTGCTACATTTTGCATCAAAATTAAAAGTTGCATCTTTTTTAAGCAATTGTTGCAACGGTTTAACGATATGCGAAAAAAATGGCACGAAGCGTCTAAAGAAAGAGAAAAGTCCTATGCAAGAATGCAACTCCTTTTGATTTTTAGGTACAGGGTAGCACTTTATAGCTTTTACATGAAAATCAGTAAGTGTGATGCCTTTGGAACTGGCCAAGAAGCCCTAGTATTCAATTTCACTATAGCCAAACCTACATTTAGTAAGATTAAGTTTAAGTCCTTTTTCAGAAATACGCTTTAAAACAGTATCCAATACATTTGCATGTTCCTCAAAGTTTTTAGATGCTATAACTATATCATCTATATAAATGATTATTTGTTTCGAATCAATCAAATCTCTAAATATAGTGTTGACAAATCTTTGAAATACGGCAGGTGCATTTTTTAATCCAAAAGGCATTTTTAAGTATTCATATTGTCCATTTGGTGTTACAAAAGCAGTATAGGGAATAGATTCAGATGACATACGAACTTGATGAAACCCGCTTTTAAGATCTAATACTGTAAATATTTTTTTTCCTTCTAAATATTCAATGCAATCATCTATTAGAGGTAATGGGTAATTATCCCTTACTGTTATCTTATTCAAACCTCTATAGTCTATACACATGCGTAGCTTTCCCTTTCTTTTAACTAATACTATAGCAGAAGCATATGGTGAATTACTTGGCCTAATTATTCCTTCTTTTAACAACTCATTTATTGTGCTTTGTACTTCAGTTTTCTCTAAGCAAGATAAACGGCGCGGCGAACAAAAAAAAGGCGTATCCGACGTCAAATGAATTTTCATTTCGTAGTCAAGCGGTTTTAACACTATTTCTTTTGGTTCGAGATAAGATACTTTTATAATTGAAGATAATGTAAACGATTGTTTTATACTCAACTTGGAATCTATATTAAGTTCCGGTAATTCCGAACTAACATCGATATTAAAAATAAAATTTATATTATCTATATTTTCATCTACTGAATCACAATTGATTACCGTGATATCAGATGATGGTAAAAATAGTTTTGAATTGTCACCATCTTCTTTTAAAAGACCGTGTCTGCTGAGGTTACAAACTGTGTTCTTATCACAACTCATTTCTTTTCTCAAAAAATTCAATTTCTCTCTTGTATACCTTAATCTTATTTTTAGAAAATCCCTTCCCAAGACAACTGGCATGAGCAAACATTCATCGGATAATACAAAGAACTTGATTTCATTTATTTGATTTTTGAAAATAACACAACAATTTAATTCATATTTAATTGCGAGTCGTTTTCCGCCCACTCCAACGAATTTTGATGCTGATGATATTCTGCATGCTCTAGACAGTTTAATTGGGATACTGGATTCTCGTATCAAGCTAATCGGACTTCCGGTGTCAAAGAGAGATAAATACTTATTAGTCACAGTTATTTGTTTCTCATCTGAAAATTGAACACTTACATAATTAAATACATTAACAAAATCATCTTCGGTTTTGTTAACATCGAGTACTGCAGAAACTTGTCGCTTCTCCTTCAATATTTTTTTTTGGATTCGGGCATGAACGATGATCATGTCCCATCTGCCAACATCGGAAGCAGAATCCTATAAGTCTAAGAGGATAAGGGCAGTTAGGCTTAATATGCCCCATCTGTGAACAATTGAAACATTGTACGTCATTCCCTTTATTTGATGCCTTCACAATATCCTTGGTTGAAGTTTTGTTACTACTTACTTCATTTTCGCGTTGCAAATATTTCCGTTGGTATCTCGATACCAACGTCTTTAACTCTTCAATTGTGCGTGCTCCTACCAACAAATTTATATTCAAAACGTTATTACCTAAACCTTCTATTATAAATTCGATTATTTCTAGTTCTGTGATATCAGCGCGCATAGCGATAGCCTGCATACTAAGTATATAGCAATGCAATGACTCGGTTTTCTTTTGCCAACGCCGCTGGCTCAACATCCTGTAGACATCTTGACGACTTACATTTTTTTCAAATTCTGATACGAGTTGTTTGCGAAGTAACTCATAGCTTGTTGCCAACGTCGTTGCTAAAAATATCCTAGCCGTACCCGTCAGTGAGCGTCGCAGACTCAAAAAACGAAAACGTTCGTCGGCCTCTACAGTATTCATTACCTCTTCGAATTCTCGTAGAAAAACCCCTACAGGATATGCTAAATCGTCTCCGCTGAACTTTGTCAAAGCATGCTCAACTTCAGTGAAATTAATTTTGTTATGAGTACTTACAGTTGGAACTTTCGTAACTTTTTCTAGCTCGCACAAGCGCTGCTTAAGTGCAAATATCTCAACTTTCTTACGTAATAAATTTAATTCCTCGTCCATTGCAGCGGCACATGAGGAACTATCAGTAATGTTGACAGCGGTATCTATAACTGGAACACATGTAGTCGTTTCAGTAGAATCAGTGGTAACAGGAATGGCTTGAACACCAACGGCAGCGACAGAAGGATCAGCAGTAACAGTAGTACCAAGAGTAGCAATGCTAGTAGTCGAGACACTAGCGACAGGAATTTGAGTGCATTGATTAGAACTGGTAGCGGAAGTAATAGTGGCGGCAGCAGTAGGGATGCAAGTAACTTGAACACTAGTTGCAGCAACGCTTAAGTCAGCGATATTAGCGTTCGTACCTTCGGCAGTGAAAATGGGAACATCAAAGGCGGAACAACTATCTGCTTCTTGATCGGAATTTAACTCTCTTGCGACGACATTGAAAGATGTATTCTCAGCACCAACCATTTCCAGTGCCATTCTTCTCAGTTGTGATAAAGTTGCTGTTGGTGGAAAGTCTACACCTGCACTAGCTAGTAATTGTGCAAAATCTTCTTTTTTAGACATTTGTAAATTTCACCCCACACCTGAATCTTTAAGATATTATTTTGTAGCCTTCTGATGTCACGATCAATCGTAATAATAATATTTTTTTATTTTCGAAATATTTCTAAAACTTACAACAATGATTGCTAGAACACATACCAAACATACAAAGTATAAATTGTACACAGTATAGATTATTTAAAGTAAAACAATATCTTTAAGACATAGTTTACAAATGAATTACTTTTTAGCATTAAATTAAGTCCGGTGGTTTCTTGTGCAGAGCACGCGGTTCGTCGCTATCATTTATAACAAAGCTGCAATTAGACGCTGGCAAGCATAAGTACTCGATGGCTTGATAGTAGACATCTCCGTTCAGCATTCAGTAAATTGTGAGTTCGACTCTCGGTGAAGGCAATATAATAAAACTTATTTTTTGACTGAATTCCTCTCTCTCTTAATTAGACCGAACATGGTATTAATTTCATACTTTTCGGCGTTGTTATATATAAACAGCAAAATGCTATTAAAGTTAGACTTTTCTATTTACTGTGTAGAAAACGGCTAGTCTAAGAAATATTTGGTCAATGCAGCTTTTGTAGGGAATTCGATTTCCTTCAAAATTATGTTCAGGTAAATGCCGTTTTACAACAATGGTTTATCGTTTTTAGACCAAATATGAGGTTAAGTCTGTAAAATCTAAACTCGCCATAGCGATGATAGACCTCTAGACTTTAATTTAAAAATCTGCAAAAAATTACAGTAATTTTTTCACCTTTCTTGAAAAGAAAATCAATATAATTTAAAAAAAAAAAACGAAATTTAGTTTTTTTTTGGCACAGTCTAATGTACATATGTAGCATACAAAAGCAGCCCGCTAACCCAGTGAAGACGGTGGGGTTACCAACTGCTCCAAAAGAAGGGGTGTGGGGATGGGTATGATTTCTACAACGGTTTACAACAAAGTAACGCAAAATAACTCACAACACCATTTAGCGAATCTACAACAACAAACATTCGTTTTGTGGTGCACCCGAGGTGAGGTCCAACCAAAAGGTTACGAACCCGCTCGCACAGTCCCTGAGATGGCAGGGACAACCTTAACCCGCCGAGTGACTGGGCTCTGGGTGCGGGACGCTAAAAGGACAGGATGACACGGGGAGAGAAACAAAAGGGCAGCTACACAAAAGTACAGTCACGACTGCGATACCTATCTAGCCGGAGTGTGTTCCGGCTCAGGGCTCCTGTGGTGCCACCACACCACCACCAAAACCTAAAACACTATTTTCCTGCTGGAAAAATCCACTAATATTATCTAACACTTCCGCTCTTGCCACACAGACATGGCACAAACTTTCTTCTTTTTAATATTTAATAACTCGCACGTAACACAGAAAGAGATGTTCTCGCCTTCACAGATAGAATAAATCTGTGTGGGTGACCACCCGGTTGCGCCGAACCGCCATCCGCGGTGCTCTCGGTCGTCCCGCCCAATGATACACAACCACATAAACATATTGCCATCACTTAGCGGCCACGTCGATGCGCCACAGACAGAAGAAGGCGATGAGACCTATCGGTGTATTTTCGCGATCAACTTCTCTTTACTATCTCTCTTACTGGTGGTGGATCGCGGAACAATGCCAGTGATGTACAGCACACAAACACACTCACGTTCATGTTGCCCAATTACCGGCACAGCAGAAAACGAGTAGCTGAAACAACGAACCCCAAAAACTCTACTTCGGGTTTGAAAAATTTGGAATTTTCCCGTGACACTCTCATTCCATCATTTTCAAGCTATTTCAAAATGTGATCAATGTGTTCCAAATGCGATTCTTCATTCAGGGATATAAGATTATGTCGTTGACATAAACATGGCAAAATTTCCCTATTACTTCGGGTAACACATCGTCAATAGTTCTTGGAAAAATGTTCGGCGCATTTCGCAGCCCGAATAGTAACCGAAAAAACTAATATTTCCCATTGTGGATACTAAATGTCCTTCACAGCAGTGAATGAGCGTCTCGCCACAATCCGAATAAAACGATTTTTCACCATGTCGTTTATTTGCGTGCAAGTACCGACCAAGGACAAGGACGACGTGGAAAAGATGCATTCTACGCGAAATTAGAAGAAACTTATGAGCGCTGCCCCCGTCATGATATCAAAGTCATGCTTGGCGACTTTAACGCGAGGGTGGCAAAGAGAGTGTATTTGGCCCACTGTCGGAAAGTTCAGCCCCCATGATTATACTTCGCAAAATGGATTCAGACTGATTGATTTCGCCGGTGCACGAAATATGGTCGTATCCAGCACCAAGTTCAAGCATGAAAAGATCCATAAAGCAACATGGCTATCGCCAGATCGGAAAACACGCAACTAGATTGATCACTTTGTGATAGACGGACGGCACGCTTCCAGCCCGAACATCGACTCTTTCACTACTTGGTAGCAGCTTAGATTCGTACCCGCCTAAGTACAACAAAAGAAGCGCCACGAAAAACGCAAGGAAAGCTGGACGTCGAAAAACTGCAGTCACAACAGGCAGCCAATGATTTCGCAGACCGACTCGCAAACTTGCTCTCTGAGAGCACAATTCAACCCAGCGGATTGCATGAGCAGTGGGAACATATCCCCGGAGCACTTCGTACGGCAGCCTAAGAAGTAATTGGATTCCGGCAAGTGCAAAAAAAAGCTGGTACGATGATAGAGAGTGCAAAGACGCAGTCAAAAGAAAGGACGACGCCTATAAGGCAACGTTAAAAGCGAATGCAACGAGGAACGTGTGTGATCACTACCGCGAGATGAAGAGCTTTTCCGGGCGAAGAAAAGAGAAGCGGAATAGCGTAAAATCGAAAAGCTTGAAATGCTAGCCAGCAGAACCAACGCCCAAAAATTCTACAAAAAAATTCGACAAATGTCGGAAGGTTTTAAACTCGGGGCAAATTCCTATACAAATGACAACGGCGACCTGGAGGCAGATGCTCAGAAGGTACTTAGCATATGGATGGATCACTTCTCTGCCCTTTCAAACGGAGGAACAGAGCAACAATTCAGAGAAGAGGACGAGCCCGACCCCACAATCGAAGACGATGGAATTGAAGTTCCGCAACCCAACTATAACGAGGCTCGAATAGCTATATCACGGCTAAAAAAACAATAAAGCGGCGGGCGCTGATGGCCTGCCCGCTGAGCTATTCAAATGCGGCGGCGAGGAGCTTGTAAGGTGCATGCACCAGCTCTTGTGCAGAATATGGTCACATGAATGCATGCCTGAAGATTGGAATCTAAGTGTTCTCTGCCCAAACCACAAGAAGGGCGATCCCGAAAACTGCGCCAACTATCGTGGAATCAGCCTTTTGAGTATCGCATATAAGGTCCTATCAAGCGTATTGTGCGAAAGACTGAAGCCTGACGTAAACCGACTGATTGGACCTTATCAGTGTGGCTTCAGACCTGGTAAATCTACCATCGACCGATCGATTTTTACAATACATCAAATCTAAAAAAAAAACCGTGAAAAAAGGATCGGCACCACCATCTCTTTGTTGATTTTAAAGCCGCCTTTGACAGCACGAAAATAAGTTGCCTTTATGCCGCTATGTCTTATTTTGGTTTCCCAGCTAAACTTATACGGCTATGCGAAATAACGCTGAGCAACACCACCAGCTCGGTCAGAATCGGGAAGGATCTCTCCGAGCCGTTTGAAACTAAACGAGGTTTCAGGCAGGGCGACCCCCTATCGTGCGATTTCTTTAATTACAAGAGCGTTCAACTTTTAGCGTATGCCGACGATAGCGACATCTTTGGCCTCAACAACCGCGCTGTAACTTCTGCGTACTCAAAATTAGAAAAAGAAGCGGGAAAAATGGGTTTTGTGGTGAGCGAAGGTAAAATGAAGTACTTGCTGGCATCAAGCAAAGAGTCAGCGCATTCGAGATAGTAAGGGACTTTGTATGCCTAGGAAGCAGCATTAATACCAACTATACCTAGAAATGCAACGAAGGATCACTCTTGCAAACAAGTGGGCAATTGAGAAGTAAAGTCCTCTCTCGAAGAACAAAAACAACACTCTATAAGTAACTCATCATACCCGGAATCCTCCGTTTCCTCTTCCGGTACTTCGATTTCCGAGTCCCACGGAGCCACCGAGATGGCAGCGTGCTGTGCATCGGCACGGTATACGTGGATAACACTGTAATACACTAGTCCATTGCACATTTTAAGGGGGTCGAGTGCCCCCTTGTCCATGGTGAAGACCACTTGCTATCAGGCCCTACCGCATCCCCAACTAGATTGACACTCCAGTCCTACGTCGGGAGGGACGGGTTCATTATCCGCAGCATCGTGAGAATTATCTCAGGCTCTGCCCTTGCCCTTGGCTGAGCCGGAATGTCCCTCCAGTGGACGACCTCGATTTATGCACCTTTGTAGACTTCGCCCAGACTTGCAGTTACAGTGCAACAGTTCCTGTACAGTGCAACAGTTCTTGCGTCCTCCCACACGACTTTTTAATCTTTCCCTGGTGCCAACCAGCACGGCGGGGATCACGCCACCCGTACCAGCCGGAGATTCCAAATAAACGTCAAGAAGAGCGTTTCCGAGTTCGCTCCAGACGTGCCGCCACTGGTCTTTGGGGATGACCAAAGGGTCGATGCCTCGGTCAAGAGGGCCTATAAGGATCCTGCCCTTAGTTACTTCAGCTTGGGATGGGGTTTAACTCCACGTCCGATCTTTGGCGTTTGAAATGGTTTCCGTTTATCCTCTTGGCACATAAGTGCTTTAGAAATAAGAGATTGCGCTAATTCCACCGACTTCCTGGAATTCGGCGACAGAATTTCCTGCGGAACTCCCTCATATTTCTTCAGGATCCTTGCGTACAATCGTTTTTCCAAGTATGCAGAGCGGCGGGGAGATGTCTCTTGGGAGTCCGGACCCGTAGTTGCCATCGCGGAGGTTTTCTTTGCTGAAAGCTCAGTTGCAGCTTGTTACTCCTTTGGATCTCCGAGGTCAGGTCGTGAGACCGCTGCCACAGACCTTGAGACATTGGTCATATCGGCGATTTAGCATCCGCCGCTGTCCGCTTAGCTGCGTAGGCAGCCGCACTGGTGCTAGCTCCAATCAAGTCATTCTTACTAGTTACAAATTTGGTTGACCGACTCGTAGTTGCCATCGTTGTTGGTCCCCCCGTTAATTTTGGTGTGGAGGCTGTCCTCCGACGTTGTTTTTTCGCTTGCTCCAGCTGCGGAGTGAACGAAGTTATTGGTTGTGTTTTTAAGTTTTGTTTTGTTTGTGGTATTATTCATCTTGTTCGTACGACATGTCGCCGGACAAGGCCAGCTTAGGGTCAAGGGAAGAGTAAGGGGGAGTGTGTCGTCTGCCGCGGCAGAGCCCCGTACCGCGGTAAAACCATGTTTACTCTCTGAGGCGGCCCGGTATCAGAGAGGCTCCGTTCGACTACAGCCACGATTTACCTCCCGGCTGCAAACGTCCAATACAAATTTATAAGTCCAAAAAACATTTATAAAAAAAGTGTATAGAACAGCGAAAGCAAAATTGCCAAAAATCAGGTAATTTTGTTAACGGCTTAAGATTAGTGTCTTATAGTGAAACTCAACGATCTACAAAACTGCGTACCCGAGAAAAGCCTAAAAATTCTATGCAAGGATTTTCAAGTTTTGCTTTAAACTTTTTCGAATTTTCCTGAATTTTGCACAAGTTTTTTAACTAAAATATATATATCTGTTCCAGATTTGGCTATTATTGAAATTTAAATGATTACTTACTTACTTAAAATAGACTTAAACCACCTAGGCGATTTTGGCCGTCCAACATGTTACGCCAATCGGTTCTTAGTTGAGCCAACTGGCGCCAATTGGAGACACCACATGTTCTCAGGTATGTATCCACTTGGTCCTGCCATCGGAGTGGTGGTATTGCTCTTCCTCTACTTCAACTGGCGGGTATAATAATACCTTCTGGGCCGGAGAGACTTCGCTCATTCGCACACCGTGTCCTAGCCAGCGGAGCCGCTGGATTTTAATTTGCTGAACTATGTCGACGTTTGCGTAAAGCTCATACAGCTCAGCTAATATCTTCTTCGGTACTCTCCGTCGCCAACTTTTAGGGGTCCATAAACCTTTCGAAAAAATTTTCTGTTTTTGTTGTTTGCAAGAGTTGTCCTTCGGTGGATTTCAAGGCTTACATTGCTGTTGGTATTAATGCTGCTCCCCAGGTATATAAAGTCACTTACTATCTCGAAATTATCGCTGCCAACAGTGGCGTGGTTGCCAAGACGCGAATGCGCTGACTCTTTTCTTCATGCCAGCAGGTACTTCGTTTTACCTTCGTTCACCACCAAACCCATTTTTCCGCTTCTTTTTTCTAATAAACTTCTACGCAGAAGTTACGGCGCGGTTGTTGAGGCCAATGATGTCGATGGCATCGGCACACACCAACAGTTGTACGCTAATGTAATATATTGTTCCAGCGCGATTAAGATCGGCAGGTTGTATTATTTTCTCCAACTTCAACTTAATGACTTCATGAACCCCAGTTTAGTTTCAAACGGCTCGGAGAGGTTTTTCTCGATTCTGAGCAAGCTTTTAGTGTTGCTCAGCATCATTTTGCATAGCCGTATAAGTTTTGCGGGGAAGCCAAAATCAGATACAGCGGCATATAGGCAACTCCTTTTCGTTCTGTCGGTATGTGCCGATCCTTTTCTCACGTTTTTTTTTTTTCAAGTTTTGGCGTATTTTAAAAATCTGGTCAATGGTAGATTTACCAAGTCCGAAGCCACACTGATAAGGTCCAATTAGTGGGTTTACGTCAGACTTCAGTCTTTCGCACAATACGCTTGATAGGACCTAATATGCGATACTCAAAAGGCTGCCCCATGATAGTTGGCGCAATTTTCGGGATCGCCCTTCTTGTGGATTGGGCAGAGAACACTTAGCGTCCAATCTTCAGGTATGTAATCATCCGACCATAATCTGCACAAGAGCTGGTGCATGCACCTTACTAGCTCCTCGCCGCCGCATTTGAATAGCTCAGCGGGGAGGCCATCAGCGCCCGCCGCTTTATTGTTTTTTAGCCGTGATATAGCTATTCGCCTCTCGTTATAGTCAGGTTGTGGAACTTCAATTCCATCGTATTCGATTGTGGGGTCGGGCTCGTCCTCTTTGAATTGTTGCTCTGTTCCTCCGTTTAAAAGGGAAGAGAAGTGGCCCTCCATAACCTTAGTACTCTCTGAACATCTGCCACCAGGTCGCCGTTGTCATTTTACAGGAGTTTGCCCCGGGTTTGAGGTCTGCGTAAAGCTCGTACAGCTCATCGTTAAATTTCCTTCGATACTCGCCGTTGGCATCACGGGAAAGACCATAAATCTTCCGGAGAACTTTTCTCTCAAACACTCCAAAAGCCAACTTATCTTCTCATGACATTGTCCATGACCAAGAACCGTGCATCAGGACTGGTATGATGAGAGATTTATAGAGCGTGATCTTTGTTTGCCGAAAGAGGACTTTACTTCTCAATTGCCTACTTAGTCCAAAGTAACACTTGTTGGCAAGAGTGATTCTCCGTTGTATTTCTAGTCTGACATTATTTTCGATGTTAATACTGGTTCCCAAATAGACGAAGTTCCTCTCACTTTCAAAGTAACTATCAACGATGACTTGACTGGCCCAGGCCAGTCTCGTTGTCGATTATAATATTATTACACGCTCTTGTAAAAGGTTTTAAAATTGCGGTTAAGCTCTGTTTCGCGAATTATTTTCTACAGCAGCAAGTTAAAGAAATCGCACGAAAGGGAGTCGCCCTTTCTGAAGCTTCGTTTGGTTTCGAATGGCTCAGAGAGGTCCTACCCCATTCTGACGTTGTATTACTAAGTGTCATTTGGCATAGCCGTATGAGCTCTGCAGGATAGTCAAATTCAGACATAGAATCATATAGGCAACTCCATTTGGCACTGTTAAAAGCGGCTTTGAAATCTTAAAATATCCTTTAAAATATCCTTTAACCGCCTAGGCGATGTTGGCCGTCCAACACGTCACGCCTTTGCTGAGCCAACTGGCGCCAATTAGAGATACCGCGTGTTCTCAGATCTGCCCCCCCTTGGTCCTGTCATCGGAGTGGTGCTCCCCTTCCTCCTCTACTTCTAGCCAGCGATGCTGCTGGGTTTTAATTCGCTGAACAATGTCGACGTCTGCGTAAAGCTCGGACAGCTCATCGTTATATCTTCTTCCGTACTCACCGTCGCCAACTTTTAGGGGTGCATAAATCTTTCGAAGAATTTTTCTCTCGAATACCCCCAAACTCGACAAAAAGATGGTGTGTGTCAATTCTCTTATCGTGGGTCTTCTCCAGAATTTGGCGTATCGTGCACAATCTGGTCGATGGTAGACTTACCAGGTCTGAAGCCGAACTGATAAGGTCCAATCAGCTTGTCTACTATGGGCTTCAATCTTTCGCACAATGCGCTAGAAAGAGCCTTATATGACGTTTCTTTTACAAGTGATCCAAATTTCAACCGTCATGCTACGGATTTTGTTCAATTCGGCTTATTCGGGACTATAAATTGATTTGACACGTATTTTTTGTTTTGCCATTTTTCGATATTCTTCGGAGATATGATCTGTCAAAGTTTGGAATTTTCTTATACTAATGAAAACATGCACCTACTCAATCTATCATATCTCGGCTTGTACTAATGCTACAAACTTCAACTTGAGCTCATTTGAAAGCTAATGAATCAGGCTTTTCGATTGCTTATTAAATTCTCTACAAAATCAATATATTTCAAAAATGGGGTCTATATACGGACTTTTACTAAAATACATATTTACAAGACCAACTCTATATTTTTGTATGAAAAAAAAGAAAAAAGGTAACACAGATTTTTTAACAAGCTTTTTTTGTATTATAACATTGAGAGCATTTGCATTTTTGAATTGGATAGATATAATTATGCATTTCTAATTCAAAATTCTGTGCAAACCATGCAATATCATTCCCTTTCATATGCTTAATGTCTTGCTTGTACAATTTTACGAAGGAACAAGTAAGGAAAAGGCTGTCTTCGGCTGTGCCGAAGGCTTTATACCTTTCATAAGTATGATTCACTTTATTTGAAGCATGAACACTCTATAAAGGAGTGACGCTCCTACGCTGATATATAAAGGATGCAATCAATTGTATAGGGGCTATGTGGCAAATTAGGTCAACCCTACTGTAGACATTGCACACGCAAAAAGAGTAATCGTTACGTTTCTATCTTTTTAATAACAGGAGTAATAGCCCAAAATCCGTTTTTCGGAACTATCAATTGTATGGGAGCTATTGGTCCGATCTTACTGATTTTCATGTAAAAATAACCAAAGTTACAAAATTTCACGTTCATCATCATTTATTGGCGCTTAACCGCCTAAGCGATTTTGGCCGTTTCGTATCAAAGCACGCCAGTCATTCCTTTTTAGCGATAACTGACGCCAATTGGAAACCCCAAGGGAGTTCAAGTCATCCTCCACCTGTTGTTTCCATCTCAGTCGAGGCCTCCCCCTTCCTCTGCTACCGAATTCAGGCGACGATAGGAAAACCTTCTGTGCTGGAGCTTCTTTGTCCATTCGCATAACATGGCCCAGCCAGCGGAGTCTTTGGGCTTTAATTCGCTGGACTATGGTCAGATCTGCGTAGAGCTCGTACAGCTCGTCGTTAAATTTCCTTCGATACTCGCCGTTGGCATCACGGGAAGGACCATAAATCTTCCGCAGAACTTTTCTCTCAAATACTCCAAGGGCCATCTCATCTTCTCTTGACATTGTCCATGAGTCTGAGCCATACATCAGGACAGGTATGATGAGAGACTTATAGAGCGTGATCTTTGTTCTTCGAGAGAGGACTTTACTTCTCAATTGCCTACTCAGTCCAAAGTATCACTTGTTGACAAGAGTGATTCTCCGCTGGATTTCTAGACTGATATTATTTTCGGTGTTGATACTGGTTCCCAAATAGACGAAGTCCCTCACAGTTTCAAATTTGTAACTATCAACAGTGACATGGCTGCCAAGGCGCAGGTGCGCCGATTCTTTCTTTGATGACAGCAAATACTTCGTCTTGTCCTCGTTCACGGCAAGACCCACTTTTTTCGCTTCCTTATCCAGTCCAGAGAAGGCAGCGCTTACGGCGCGGTTGTTAAGGCCAATGATATCAATATCATCGGCATACGGCAGCAATTGCACGCTCTTGTAAAAGATTGTACCATTGCGGTTTAGCTTTGCTGCTCGAATTATCTTCTCCAGCATCAGATTGAAGAAATCGCATGAAAGGGAGTCGCCCTGTCTGAAGCCTCGTTTGGTTTCAAATGGCTCAGAGAGGTCCTTCCCGATTCTGACGGAGCTGTTGGTATTGCTCAACGTCATTTGGCAAAGCCGTATAAGCTTTGCAGGGAAGTCAAATTCAGACATGGCGGCATACAGGCAACTCCTTTTTACGCTGTCAAAGCGGCTTTAAAATCGACAAAGAGATGGTGAGTGTCGATTCTCTTATCATGGGTCTTCTCCAGGATTTGGCGTATCGTGAAAATCTGGTCGATGGTAGACTTACCAGGTCTAAAGCCACACTGATAAGGTCCAATCAGTTTCTCTACGATGGG
The DNA here is from genome assembly GCA_964058755.1 of Campiglossa producta. NCBI lineage: Eukaryota > Metazoa > Arthropoda > Insecta > Diptera > Tephritidae > Campiglossa > Campiglossa producta. The sequence goes on from CAXKVI010000004.1 coordinate 47,698,213, forward strand.
CTTCAGCCTTTCACACAACACGCTAGAAAGAACCTTATATGCGATATTAAGAAGACTAATTCCGCGGTAGTTGGTGCGGTTAGCGGGATCGCCTTTTTTGTGGATTGGGCAGAGCACACTTAAATTCCAATCCGGAGGCATGCTTTCGTCTGACCATATTCTGCATAAGAGCTGATGCATGCATTTTACCAGCTCTTCGCCTCCGTGTTTGAACAGCTCGGCGGGTAGTCCGTCTTTTCCAGGCGCTTTGTTGTTTTTGAGCCGGGATATAGCTATCCTCACTTCATCATAGTCAGGTGGTGGGACGACTTTCCCATCGTCAGGGATTGGGGTATCGGGTTCGACGTCTCCCTCGCCATTTAGCAGTGAGGAGAAGTGCTCCCTCCATAATTTAAGTACACTTTGTACGTCGGTTACCAGGTCGCCATTATTGTCTTTACAGGAGCTTGCCCCGGTCTTAAAACCTTCCGTCATCCGCCGGATCTTTTCATAGAGTTTTCGGGCATCATTCCTGTCAGCCAGCATCTCAAGCTCCTCACACTCACGCCTTTCGGCCTCACTTTTCTTTTTTCTTAAAAGGCGTCTCTCTTCTTTCTTTGCCTCACGATATTGTTGCCATACACTGCGGGTTGCGCCCGTTCGCAACGTCTCCTTGTAGGCAGCGTCCTTTTTTTTCGCGGCAGTCTTGCATTCCTCATCGTACCAGTTATTCTTGCGGGCTCGCTGGAACCCTATAGTGGCCTCAGCGGCGGTACGCAATGAGTGAGAGATATGCTTCCATTGCTCCGTTACATCGTTAGGTCGAGGATTGCCCTCTGCTAGCAGGTGTGAGAGTCGAGTTGTGAAATTATCAGCTGTCTGTGTCATGCGCAACTTCTCGACGTCAAACTTTCCTTCCGTTACTGTGCGCACTTTCTTCGTTGCACAGAGGCGTGTGAGTATCTTGGCTGCGACAAGATAATGGTCAGAGTCAATATTGGGACCACGCAGTGTACGCACGTCCAGAACGGTGGAGCTATGTCTGCCGTCAATCAAGACATGATCAATCTGGTTTCTAGTTCTTTGATCAGGGGACAGCCATGTGGCTTGGTGTATTCGCTTATGCTGGAACCTAGTACTACTGATGACCATATTGCGAGCAGCGGCGAAGTCAATCAACCTAGTGCCGTTGGGGGATGTTATATCGTGGAGACTGAATTTTCCAACTGTGGGACGAAAGACTCCTTCCTTGCCCACCTTGGCATTAAAGTCGCCGAGCACGATTTTGATATCATGCTGGGGGCAGCGATCATAAGTATGTTCAAGTTTATCGTAGAAGGAGTCCTTCTCTGCGTCGTCCGTCTCCTCAGTCGGCGCATAGGCGCAGATAAATGTTATGTTGAAAAACCTCGCCTTGATGCGGATCGCAGCGAGACGCTCGTTCACAGGAGTGAACGCTAATTTCTAAAAAATTTCACGTTACTAGCTTTTTAATTACAGAAGTTATAGCCGGAATCCGTTTATCAGAACAATCTATTGTATGGGGGCTATGAGTAGTTTTGTTCCGATCTTCCTGGTCCCGACAAATGATTATTCTCATATAAAATAACGCCTACATGCTAAATTTCATCGAGATATCTATGTGGATTGAAGCATCTATCGCCTCTCCTCTCTGATGTTTTAGGCATTATCCAATTTTTATTAAGCGAGCGCATTTTAGAAATTATTAGAGTAATTTTATTACTACTAATAAACAAGGATGTAACTGCGTCAGTCTATTTTCTTCCTGTTTCCTATTTTGTCAAGTCAAAGTCATAAAAAAAAGTTCCATCCTAGTCTACTATGCAATATATATGTTTACCAAAAGAAGGATAGTGGTATTTTAGTTAACATAACACATTAACCAAGTAGGGAGAATAAAGTCGCAGAATTTCTGCCTGAAACAACCATTAGTTTAGATTTCAAGGCCGTTCGATCTCGTTCCTTTCTAATAAATCTCACTTGGATAGCATTACCTCTCAATGTTATACTACAAAAAAAAAGCTTGTTAAAAATTTGATTAAATTTTTTTTTTTTTTTCATACAAAAATATAGAGTAAGTCTTATTAATATGTATTTTAGTAAAAGTCCGTATGTTGATTTTGTAGAGAATTCAATAAGCAATCGTATGCTATTATTTAGAACTAAAAATGTTGTGAACTAAAAATGTTGAAAAAGAAACGCTCATATGCGATATTTGAAAGGCAGATTCCGCGATAGTTGGTGCGGTTAGCGGGATAGCCTTTTTGTGTATTGGGCAGAGAACACTTAAGTTCCAATCTGGAGGCATGCACTCGTCCGACCATATTCTGCTTAAGAGCTGAGACATGCTTTTTATCAGCTCTTCGCCTCCGTGTTTGAACAGCTCGGCGGGTAGTCCGTGTTTTAAAAGGAGTCTCTCTTCCTTCTTCGCCTCACGATAGCGTTACAGTGGGGGTTGCGCCAGTTCGCAACGCTTTTCCCTGTAGGCAGCGTCCTTTTTATCCGAGGCAGTGCTATATTCCTCATCGTACCGACTGTCCTTTCGGGCTCGCTGGAACCCTATAGTGTCCACAGCGGCGCTACGCAATTCGTGAAAGATATGCTCCCATTGCTCGGTTACATCGTTAGGTCGAAAATTGCCCTCCGATAGCAGGTGTGAGAGTCGAGTGGAAAAATTATCAGCTGTCTGTGTCGTACGCAGCTTTTCGGCGTCAAACTTTCCTTCAGTTATTGCGCGCACTTTTTTCGCTGCACAGAGGCGTGTGCGTATCTTGGCTGCAGCAAGATAATGGTCCGAGTCGATATTGGGACCACGCAGGGTACGCACGTCCAGAACGGTGGAGATGTGTCTGCTGTCGATCACGACATGATCAGTCTGGTTTCTTGTTCTCTGATCAGGGGCAGCCAAGTAGTCTGGTGTATTCCTTTATGCTGGGACCTGGTACTAATCTTGGCTTGCGCCAAGTGGAAACCCCAAGGGAGTTCAAGTCATCCTCCACTTGTTGTTTCCATCTCAGTCGAGGCCTGCTCCTTCCTCTGCTGCCGAATTCTGGTGTCGATAGGAAAACCTTCTCTGCTGGAGCTTCTTTGTCCATTCGCATAACATGTCCTAACCAGGGGATCCTTTGGGCTTTAATCCGCTAGACTATGGTCAGGTCTGCGTAAAGCTCGTACAGCTCATCGTTAAATTTCCTTCGATACTCGACGTTGGCATCGGAAGGACCATAAATCTTCCGGGGAACTTTTGTCTCGAATCCTTCAAGGGCCATCTATCTTTCTTGACACTGTCCATGATTCTGAGCCGTACATCAGGACTGGTATGATGAGAGACTTATAGAGCATGATCTTTGTTTGTCGAGAGAGGACTTTACTTCTCAATTGCCTACTTAGTCCAAAGTAACACTTGTTGACAAGAGTGATTCTCCGTTGAATTCTAGACTGATATTGTTTGCGGTGTTAATTCTGGTTCCCAAATAGACGAAGTCCCTCACCGTTTCAAATTTGTAGCTATCAACGTTGACTTGACTGCCAAGGCGCTGGTGCGCCAATTCTTTCTTTGAGGACAGCAGATACTGCGTCCTGTCCTCGTTGACCCCAAGACCCACTTTATTCGCTTCCTTATCCAGTTCAGACAAAGCAGCGCTTACGGCGCGGTTGTTAAGGCCAATGATATCAATATAATCAGCATACGCTAGCAATTGCGCGCTCTTGTAAAAGATTGTACCATTGCGGTTTAGCTCTGCGTTGCCCACAGTGCACGAACGTGGACGCAAGAGTCGGGATTGAGCAAGGTCGCAAAGCTAGAGCTGCTTACCCAGCTATACAACCACACCCCATTACACTCCTAAGGTTCCCTATGTACAGTCACTTCTCAGAGCAGAAAACCCAGGACATCGCCATGGATCTCTGCGCAGTGGAACCACCAGGGGTTTTACCTCGGCCAAGGACTGTCACTTTCAATGTAACCCTGTTTAGTATGTTTTGTCCCATTCCGAAACTATCATCCTCCCCCCTTGCAGCAGGGCTGCAAGATATTCTTTTGTTACGGGCGGGCGTTGAGCCGAACCCCGGACCAAAAGAATGGATATGCAGTGTGTGTTGCAAAAAAATATATATTAAACGGTCGCATTCTGTGCAATGCTTCTCGTGTAAGAGATGGCTTCATAAATCTGGATGTTCAGGGCTTAACCTTAACATCCACAGACCCCGTACTTTCTTTAGTACTTTCGTGGCCCCTTGTTGTTTGCGCCGTCGGGAGTCCCGCGGTAAGCGCCGTTCAAGCGCACCCCTACCGCCACCTTCTAGTAGCAATACTAATAATAATAATAATAATGTCTTAACGACTAGCAGCATTTCTGCTATACCCGCCACACAAATTCCAGACTGTTGCTCGTGCCTTATGGCGTCAACATCACGCGCAGCAGCTCAACACTCTTGCTCCCACCGGAGCAGTTTAGACATGAGCAACTCCGAGCATCAGTCTCTGTCTGTTTCTTTGTTACACCCCCCCTCCCGTTTACACGTGAGTCAGGATCAACATCTTCTTGCACCTGTCTCGACGTGTACTGTTTGTCGGCAAAGATTATACACGCTCGCGTCATCGGTCAAATGCAATAACTGCTTAGGCCAATGCCACGTACATCTATGTTCTGGGCTCGCTAACAGGAATCTTTGGACGGATGCGTTCATCGCACCATGCTGTAACACGCCTCAACCTACGACGCCAGCCAACCCGGTTACACCAGGTCCACAGCTAACTAGGCTGAGGCACAGCCTTGGTCTTCGCCTACCAACACCTGGGCGAACACATCCGTCTCTCACGCCTTTGGTTAACTCGACATCGACCCCACCGGCGCACTTCCAAATCTTACAGCACAACTGTAACGGATTAACTGGTAAGATCGCAGAGATAACTAATTTGATGACGCAATATGACATAAAACTTGCCGCAATCCAAGAAACCAAGCTCAGTCCAAGGTCGGACCTCATTACCTATGGCGGATATAACATTCACCGGAAAGACCGTCATAGAGTAACAGGAGGTCTGGGAGGTGGTCTAGCGTTCATAACGCACAACTCTGTACAGTATCATCTATTTGATACCGACATCGAAGGAACGGATGATATCTTAGAAAGCCAAGGTATTACCATCCGTACAGGAGATGTCGATCTGCAAATCATTAACATCTACATACCCCCTGTCTCAAGTTGCCCCACCGGTTATCACCCCGACATTAGCTTGCTATTACGAGGAGATAACCGCGTGATCCTGGGCGACTTCAATGCGCACCACGACATGTGGCACTCAAACTTGCCAGCAGAGGGTAGGGGGCATGTACTCGCAGAACAAATAGATGATACGGCTTTCTGTACATTGAACGGAGACGCCCCAACGAGAGTATCGGGTAACTGCTATAGTTCGCCAGATATTTCTATCGTAAGTGCAGGACTATTGAACAACACCAATTGGCGACCCATACTCACGTTGGCGTCTGACCATCTCCCAATAGTCATTACCATCGAACGACCGACGGACTTTATAACACCTGAGCATGGTACATACATCAACTTTACCAAGGCGGACTGGGACAGTTTTCAGACATATACGGACGAATCCTTGGCTGCTCTATCCATTCCTACGGACGTACGCAAAGGCGAACGAGACTTCCGCAACATCATTGACTTGGCCTCTAGACGCTTCATTCCTGCGGGTCGAATATCCCGAATAAGACCAAATTTCCCCGCGGAGGCAGCGGCCATGGCTAGAGAAAGAGATGAAGTGCGAAGTCTCAATCCCGCAGACCCCCGTATAAGGGATCTCAACGCGGAAATTCGTAGGTTGGTCGATAAACACAAACTGGCCAAATGGAAACAACACCTAGAGCAATGCAACCTCTCTGACGGTGTTGGCAAATTATGGACTACGGTCAAAGCTCCATCTAATCCAACACAACACAAGGATAAAGTTGATATTACTTTCGGTGACAGGGTGAAGAAGGACCCTAGGGGATGTGCGAACTCCTTCTGTAGACAATTTGTACTACATTCCCCACCCGATAGAGCTAACCGTAGAACCATGCGACAGGCGCGTAAATACAAAAACCAAAACACGCCCATTGTCATCACTGCCTCAGTGGTCAAGGAAGCCATCAGACAGGCTAAGCCCTCAAAATCCATCGGCCCCGACGGCATTGCCATGAAGATGCTGAAACATCTAGGCCAGGAGGGACACAAATACTTAGCGGCTCTATTCAATCTTTCACTGAACACTTTCGTCATTCCTGAAATATGGAAAAAGGCGAGAGTGGTTCCATTATTAAAACCTAGAAAGCCGGCAAACATAGGCGATTCATATCGCCCTATATCACTTTTGTCGCCGGTAGTGAAGACGCTAGAGTCCATTTTGCTCCCGTATTACACCGCAAATCTGCACCTGGCTAATCATCAACATGGCTTCCGTAAGCTGCACAGCACCACCACCGCACTCAATGCCATTACAACGCAAATAAATAGCGGTCTAAATCAAAACCAACCAAATCACAGGACTGTGTTAGTGGCACTTGACTTGTCGAAAGCTTTTGACACAGTCAATCATGCCACTCTCATACAAGATCTATTAGAAACACAAATACCTGATGGGTTAAAGAGATGGACCGCTAATTACTTGAATGGGCGGCAGGCGTCGGTCAACTTTAGAAACGCAACATCAAAACCAAGACGAATTAGACAGGGGGTGCCACAGGGTGGTGTCCTATCCCCGACACTGTTTAATTTCTATCTATCGAAGATGCCCCCACCACCAGAGGGTGTCTCCGTCGTTTTTATGCTGACGACTGTACAATAATGGCGACGGGGAAGGGCCCCTATACTGATGAACTCTGTAATAAAATCAACGGTTACCTCTGCGACCTTTCCAGGTTTTTCACAGAGCGAGATCTGACGATATCTCCGACTAAATCAACGGCGACGCTTTTTACGACGTGGACGCACCAGGTGAGAAATGAATTAGACATTTTCGTTGACGGCACCAAGCTACCAACTGTCAGCCACCCAAAGTTATTAGGGATGACATTGGATAATACTTTCGCATTTGCTGGTCATGTGTCTGCAATGGTCTCAAAGGTACGTGGTCGCAACAAGATCCTCAAGTCACTTGCCGGCAGTACTTGGGGAAAAGACAAAGAAACGTTGCTGACTACATATAAGGCCATTGGCCGACCAGTCTTTGACTATGCTGCACCCATATGGTCGCCTAATGTACATAACACCAACTGGACGAAGTTACAAGTCTGCCAAAATACTGCCATCAGAACTGCTACGGGATGTCTCCTCATGTCTTCCGAGTCTCACCTCCATCAGGAGGCAAAACTGCTCAATGTAAAAGAGCATGCGGAAATGCTGAGCAAGCAATTCCTTCTGAACTGCCACAAGCCAGCACATCCAAACCGTCATCTTTTGGACATAGATCCGCCCCCGAGAGACATAAGGAAACATCTCCGTAAACATTATGATGAGATCCGGCATCATATTACCTTGCCGTTTGATCTGCAGAATCATAAGCAGGCTCTAACCGACATCCACACCGAGTCGGTAGATACTTTTGTCGGATCTCTACCTGTGAACCCCGTTCTGAACAGTCCTCCACCGGATATTGCTGAAGAGGAACGCACCTTACCAAGGGAGACAAGAGTTACCCTGGCTCAGCTTAGGTCTGGATATAGTGTAAGGTTAAACTCCTACTTGTCCAGACTTAATGACACAATCTCAAACACATGCCCTGCATGTGGTAGGACCCCCCATGATACTCTACATCTCTTCAATTGTTCATTTGAACCTACTCTTCTAACCCCTCTGTCCCTCTGGACAAACCCTGTTGAAACTGCACGTTTCCTTGGACTCCCCTTAGAAGAGCTTGATGAAGATCTTCGGAATGATCATACACTCTAGACAGGGCAATGTATTGTTAACAACAACAACAACAACACTCCTAAGATTAGTATGTTATGATAGTAAAATTCAACGACCTATAAAACTGCGTACCTACTCGAAAAAATCGAAAAACTCTGCAAAAACTTTATAGTTTGGCTAAAAAATCATCGAATTTTCCTGGATATTGCACAAAGCTCTTAACCTTAATTTAAAAGGTGTATACTGTATTTTTACGTATACTTTCCTAAAAAATAAACAAAATTATTCTAAAACTAAATTTTGGTCGAAATTGCGATTTTATGATGTACGCTAGACTGAGCCAAAAATTCAAAATTTCGTTTTTTCAAAATTTATATTGATTTTCCTTTAAGAGAGGTGAAAAAAATTACTGTAATTTTTTCAGATTTTTAAATTAAAGTCTAGAGGTTTATCGTCGCTAGTTTAGATTTTACAGACTTTACCTAATATTTGGTATAAAAACGACAAACCGTTGTTGTAAAACCGCATTAACCTAAACATATTTTTGAACAAAATCGAATTCCCTACAAAATTTGCATTGACCAAAATTTTCTCAGACTAGCCGTTTTCTAGTATTCTAGCTTCAAAAATTAGCATGTTTTTTCGATTTTCCATTTTTTCTTTCAAAAATTGTCAAAAATGCAAATATCCATGTACAACAAAGATACAACAGATTCTTAAAGAAAATTGAGTGGGCTACAAAAAACGTTAAAACTTGTTTGTTAATTTACTTTTTCAAAACTTATTTAGTATTAAATAAAAAAAATCATATTATAATCAATATTATAACAAAAAAAGTAAGGAAAGCTGTCTTCGGCTGTGCCGAAGGCTAAATACCTTTCATGAATAAGCGTCACGATTTTTACTGTTTGATCCCCAGTACAGCCTGTGTGAATTTAACTTTAGCTCATACCGATATTATAGGAGCTATCGATTATGTGGGGTCGATGTGTTATATTGGTCCAATCTCATTGATTTTTAACATCGACATTCCACATTCGAAAAGGGCAATTGTTACGAATTTTCACTTTCATACCTATATAATTATAGGAGTTATAGCCCGAAATCCGTTTATCGGAACAATCGATTGTATGGGGGCTATGTGAAATATTTATCCCATTTCAATGATTTTCAACATCGATATTTTGCATATAAAAATAGCGACGCTTCCAAAATTTCACGTTCCTACCTATATAATTGCAGGAGTTATCTACCAAAATCCGTTTATCGGAACAATCGATTGTATGGGGGCTATGTGAAATATTTATCCAATCTCGATGATTTTCAACATCGATATTTCACGTTCCTACGTGTTTAATTACAGGAGTTATGGCCCAAAATCCGTTTATCGGAATAATCGATTGTATGGGAGCTATGTGAAATATTTATCCCATCTCTATGATTTTCAACATCGATATTTCACATATAAAAGTAGCAATACTTACAAAATTTCACGTTCCTACGTGTTTAATTACAGGAGTTATAGCCCAAAATCCGTTTATCGGAATAATCGGTTGTATGGGAGCTATATGTAATATCGTTCCGATCTTGCTGGTTCCGACAAATAATTCCTATATTGGAAAATGGTGGCCGCATACCAAATTTCAGCCAAATATCTCAAAAACTGAGGGACTAGTTTGCGTTCAAACAGACAGACAGACAGACGGACAGACGGACATGGCTAAATCAACTTATCTCGTCATCCTGATCATTTCGGTATACTTATTGATGGGTCTATCTCTTCTTCTTCTCATATTTACAAACATCGGACCAAAGTTATAATACCATTTCATGTTCATGGCGCAGCCACAAAAACACAAAGTTGACGGATCTGTGAACTCAATACATTAATTTCCTTGTATTTTGGCGAGCTAAATCCAAATCCGTGATCAGAATTAGCCTAACAGGTCGCAGTTCTTCTCTAACCTAACAAAACCATCACAAAATAATATTGGACTTTTTTGCGAGAGTAGGGCCGAACATCGCGCCCGTAGTTAAATTCTGATATCGAATTCGGATTCAGCAGCAAATTTCCCTTAAGAATATGCTTTATTCGATGTTGATTTTTTCATGTTTCGAAAATTTTCCAATCAAAATCGGGAAATCCAAAAAATATGCCAATGTTTGAGGCTAGAATACTAGAAAACGGCTAGTCTGAGAAAATTTCAGTCTAGGCAGCTTTTGTAGGGAATTCAATTTCCTACAAAAATATGTTCAGTTAAATGGTGTTTTTCAAGAATGATTTGTCGTTTTATACCAAATTGGAGGTGAAGTCTGTAAAATCTAAACTAGCGATGATAGACCTCTAGACTTTAAAAATCTGACAAAAATTACAGTAATTTTTTTCACCTTTCTTAAAAATAAAATCAATGGAAATAAAAAAAACGAAATTTTGGCCCAGTCTAATGTACACTTTCCTTGGACACTGACTGCACATTCATACGTACACAATTTTAGAGTAGGCATATCTGCATTTTAGGAGTCCTCCTAGCAGAGCTGCAAAAATATCGATAGTGGCGCCATTCGATATTTTCGATAGTTGCAAAAATACTATCGATACTAGACTGGTAGTTTTTTTCCAAATTTGGTAGATTTATTTTCGCATGAATAGTAGATCTTTAGTATCATCCCTATTTGCATTCCCAATAGCGAAACGTTAGCGCGATTAGCCGAAGCAGCACTTACTAGAATTGTTGTTGCCAATGTTCGAACTTCGGCTCGTTTGTGGCGAGGGTTAATGCCAAAAAATTAAAAAATAACTAAGGCCCACTCCAATGTAAATTTTGCATGCAAATAAAACACATTGAACAAAACGTAAATAAAAAATATGTATTTAAAATCCTCGAATTTTACATTCAACTTAGCAATTCCTGACATTCAGCATGCAGACATTTTGGAAAAGCATAGTTTTGAATCGGTACCATTAAAATATGAGGTTATAGCTAAAGGAATCCCCAAACCTGAAGCTGCATGGTATCATGATGGCGAGCCCATACAAGCTGACCAACGTGTGTTTACTGTTGTTGATGGGGTGAGTATGCCATATAGTGTAATTGTAAAAAAGAATTTAAATATTAATTTATTTATTTTATCACTATAAGAAAGATTAACGAGCTGTATGGCGAATATATGTGTACTATTTAATAAAACACAACAAGTGAATTTTCACTGAAATCATCTTCATCTGTTCTTTTGTAGTCCTGCAGCCAAATTCCACAATTCCGATTCTGATCCACAAGCCGCCTTGCTATGGTTTTAGTGCGTTATCTTCCCTCTAGATGGCGAGCAGGCATCACTGCAAGCTGTCAATTTAGTTGTGATCCTTTACAACTCAGGAAAAGCCAGGAGTAGTCCAAAACGCCTGAAGTAGGTAGGTAGGTAGGTAGAAGTGGCTGCCGCAAAGGCACACCTAGGCCAGTAATAAAAGGCCCGTTGTGATACCACCAAACACTAGGAAAGTCAGTCCCGGGGCCCGGCCATATGGAAAATCCCAGTGCTGTCGGGACTCTCCATATAGCCGAAACCCAGGACTGACACTCCTAACCGACACCGCTACCCCTCCTCGAACCATTTTGATAACTTGATGAAGGCCATCAAGTCCTTTATGTCTAGCTCCGCGACCTGGCTTAAGCTAACTAGGAAGGGAACTCCCAGAGAACGCCTTCTCGCTCCGCTTAAGGCCGGGCAGTTGCAGATGAGGTGCTCCACCGTTTCCTCTTCCTCATCCTCTTTGCAACTCCTGCAGCATCGTCGGTAGGGAACGCCTAGCCTTGCTGCGTGCCTACCAATAAGGCAGTGCCCGGTTAAAACACCTATTATTATGGAGATTTCCTTCCTTTTTAGGGCGTATATGTGTCTAGATCTTTTAAGATCGCATTTTGGCCAGGTTTGCTTGGATATCCGGCACCCTGGGGCTTGTAGCCATCTTTCGTTGGCTTCGCGGAGTGTATGCTCCTTCAGCATTAGCTTGCACGTGGCAAACGGCATACCTATGCGCTCTTTATCTTGACGAATCTGCTTGGTCGTGCCCTGCCTGGCAAGTTCGTCTGCCCTACAGTTTCCCTCAATGTCCCTGTGTCCCGGGACCCATGTGAGGTTCACGCGGTTCTGTTGGGCCATCTCTTGAAGAGATCGACGACAGCTGAGCGTCAGTTCAGAGTTGAACGAGTAAGAGCCAAGGGATTTGATGGCCGCTTGGCTGTCGCTGAAAATACAGATATCCTGTCCGATGGTGCGTTCACCTATCCAAGTCACGGCGTCCATGATTGCAGAAACTTCAGCCTGGAAGACGCTGCAATGATCAGGTAGTCTAAAGGAGAGTTCTAGGTCCAAATCCCTTGAGTAAACCCCTCCTCCGACTCTGCCGTCTAACTGCGAACCGTCGGTGTATATAAAAGTGCCGCCATTAGTAGCGGGACACCGATCTATGTTCTCCCAGTCTTCCCTGCTGGGAATGTTTATTCTAAAACAACAATCTCCGACTGTTGTGGTCGCACACCGATCTGTGCTCAGAGGGAGAAAGCTGTAAGATCTTAGAATACAGGAGTGTCCAATAGTGCTTGCGCCCCAGACGGACGTTTCCCTTAGACGCACAGCCGATGCTGCTGCTGCCCGGTACCCTTCCACATCGAGTGGCAAAAAGCCAAGAATGGCCTGGAGAGCTTCATTGGGCGTTGTTCTTAACGCCCCGCTTATACAGGACATGCTCGATCTGTGGACTTTTCCTAACAGATTTAGGTTTGTTGCCTTTCCTAGCGCAGGCCACCATACCACGACTCCATACAGCATAATTGGCTGGATTATCGCAGTGTAGATCCATCTGCAAATTTTGGGGCTGAGCCCCCATTTTTTGCCAATGGCTCTTTTACACGTGTAAAGTGCAATGCACGCTTTCCTCTGGCGCTGGATGACATTCTCCTTCCAGTTAAGCTTTCTATCTAGAACTGTGCCTAGGAATTTGGCTTTGTCAGCTAAGTTCAGGCGCACGCCATCTAGTTCTGGTAGGTTCAGCGGTGGTATCTTGTACCGCCTGGTATAAAGGACAAGCTCCACCTTTCCCGGGTTGATGCTAAGTCGCAGTGCTACTTGCATCAAGTCACACAGGGTTTGTGGGAATTTGCCCCTATATGCAATAGCTAAATCGTCTGCATATGCCACTATCTTCCCGCCCCCCCACCTTGTGTCTCGTAGCAGCGAGTTTACGGTGAGGTTCCATAGGAGCGGGGAGAGAACACCACCCTGAGGCGTTCCTCTTGTGACATAGCGTGAAAGATCAACTGTTCCCAGTGAAGAAACTATTTTCCTTCCCTTTAGTAGTTGATCAATTAGTCCAATAAGAGACCTATTTATGCCCAGGTTTGTTAAAGCAGTGTTAATAGCCTCCGGCCTTATATTGTTGAAAGCCCCTTCGATGTCCAGAAAGGCCACGAGACAGTACTCCTTTTCATGCAATGATTTTTCAACAATAGAGACTAGGCTGTGGAGCGCAGTTTCCGTTGATTTACCTTTGGTGTATGCATGTTGATAGCTAGAAATAAGGTTGCTATCAATAGTAGAGGAGAGATAATCGCTAATTATCCTCTCGAAGGTTTTAAGTGCAAAAGACGAGAGACTGATCGGTCTGTAGTCTTTAGGCTCATAGTGTGAGGCCTTCCCAGCCTTTGGAATAAAGACTACCGTGGCGCTTCTCCAGGAGCACGGAATGTAATTAAGAGCCAGGCAGGCTGAATAGAGAACTACCAGCCATTTAGCTGATATTTCCAGCGTGTTTATAAGTTGTGCGGGGAAAATCCCGTCTGGCCCAGCGGCCTTGAACGGCTCAAAGCTTTTGATTGCCCACCTTACCCTTTCCTCCGTAATGGGTATGTTTACCGCCAGGTTTGTTGCAGATGCTACAGGTGCATCATACAAGTTCCCCGGAAAGTGTGTGTTCAGGAGCAGCTCCAGGGTTTCCCCTTCGGTGCTGGTCCAAGATCCGTCAGGCTTCCGTAAATAGCTAATGGCTGTTTGAGTTTTTGATAGCACTCGTCTAAGTCTCGCTGTATCATCGACTTTTTCGACCCCGGTGCAGAAATTTCTCCACGAAGTTCTCTTCGCTTGCCTTAGAGCGTTTTTATAGGCCCTCAGTTTAGCTTTATATTCGAGCCATTCAGGCTTCGTCCCGATGCTCTTGGCCTTGTTAAATTGCTTCCTGCATGATATACGGAACGAATCCAGGTCGTAAGACCACCAGTGGGGTCTATGTTTGCCGCGTGGTTTTGGTACTGGACAAGCCTGCTCTAGGGCATTTGAGAGCGCCGTTGTAAAGGTCGTTACCAGATCATCCAGTTCTCCCACTGATGAGGGGGCGTGGATTTCGTTTCATAACTGGCTGCTCAACAATAAAGTCTAACACAATTTCTATGTACCGATGGTCAGAAAATGAATGCTCATCAAGAACACGCCATTTTCTGACCCACTCATAAGCGCCTTCGCTACAAACAGTGAGGTCTATAACCTCCCTACGAGCTTTAGGTATAAAAGTAGGCTCGTTACCCACGTTACAAACCACCAGGTTAGTTGTTAGTAGGTAGTCAAACAGAGACTCGCCCCTAGCGCTAATATCGGAGCTTCCCCACTGGACGTGATGAGCTTTAGCGTCAGCTCCAATAATAAGATGGCCCGTACAGAAATTATCCACCAGATCTTTCACCTCCTTTTGTGGAGGAGGTTCTTCGGCGTCATAGGGCATATAGACCGACGCCATCGTTAGGCTGGTGCTGCCGACTGTTAAGCTGGCAGCTGTAACGTCACCATTTGAGTAGTTGGGTAATAGAAAGGTGTTTAGCTCAGACTTTACCAAAATACAGGTTCTGACCTTGCCCTCATCATTGGCTTGGATGAGCTTATACCCCTTAGTCCCCAATCCACAGATCCTAGAGCTATTGACCCAGGGCTCTTGGATAAGGACCACGTCTACGTCGCCTTTAGAAAGACGACTGCTTAAAACAGCCGAGGCTGCTTTAGATTTGTGCAGATTTATCTGAAGCACCACCAACATGAGAGAGCTCAGACTTCCCTGCCGCCAGCGTGTCGTCGAGGTCTGGCCTGTTCCGGGGGCTGTCTCTCAACGAGGAGTTGTTCAGAGCACCTGCACGATTTGGCGTGGCGGGTACCCTGCTGTCTGAAGCAGCATCAACGTTAGTGTGCTCAGGTTTAGCCACGATCGTGACGTCGAGGCCTTCTTCGTCAAGCAGGCTTTCTTCTATCGCCGAGTTGTTCGCAGCACCATCGCAATTTCACGTGGCGGATAACATACTTTCCGCGTCGGACTCCTCTGCTTCCCCTTCCGATGCCTCGATCTCCGAGTCCTCCGGAGCGTCCGGAATAGCAGCGCGCTGTGCATCGCCACGGTATACGTGGATCACGATCTGACCCAAGCCGTAATGCACTCGTCCGTTGCACCGTTTAAGGGGCTCGAGCGCCTCCTTATTCAGAGTGATAACCACCTGTCTATTGGGCCCAACCACATCATCGACCAGATTGACGCCCCAATCCTGCGTCGGGAGAGACGGATTCCAGACCTGCAGCATCTCAAGAATATTCTCGGGTTCTGCAGGGACGGCAGGAATCCATGCCCTTGCCCTTGGCCGAGCAGGAATGTCCTTCCAGTCGACGACATCTAGTCTTGCCCCTGGGTGGACTTCACCCAGTCTTGCAACTGCTGCCTTATACAGTGCGACAGTTCTTGCATCCTCGCACGCGAATATTTTGATCTGACCTTGGTGCCAGCCCGCGTCAGTACCTCGCGGCGGACTACCCGGAGACTCACGCATTAAGTGGAGGAGGGCCCTGCCCATTTCATTCCGGACATACAGCCACTGGTCTTTGGGGATGGACCAACGGTCGTTACCTCGGTCAATGAAACCTATAAGGATTCTGTCCTTGGTTACTTCAGCAAAGCTGAGTTTTCCCACTACGGGGTTGACCTGATGCCGCTTCGGATGGGGGTCTACCTCTCCGTCCGACCTCTGGCGTTTGAAGGGATTACCGTTCACCCTCTTAGGCACATAGGGCCTCTGGAAATTTGGTATCAGAGCTTTCGCTTCCTCCACCATCTTCCTTTCTTCCGGCGACAGCTTCTCCTGCGATGCTCCCTCATATTTTTTAAGGATCCTTGCGGCCTTTCTTTTATCCCAGTACGCAGAGCGTCGGGGAGATGCCTCTTGGGGGGATTCAGACTCGTAGTTGCCATCGCGGTCTCTCCCTTTGCGGCGTCTTCCTTCTCTTTCGAAACTCTGAAACCAGGTCGTGAGACCATTGCCCCAGATGTGAAGAGATTGGGTTTCGTACCAGCGCCTGATGGAAGTTTAGCTTCCGCCGTTTTCTGCTTGACTGCGTAGGCAGCCGCCTGAAGTTACTACCTACCAATCCCTTACTTTTCAGCGTTACTCTACTTTTTTAATTACAAAATAAACTGCATTTTCATTAAAAAGATTTGTTTTTGTTTAATAAAGTCGGTTAAGAGCAGGTTTTATATTGTTATATACAACTTAAGTTAATTACTTAGTGAGTTTTTCACCATAAAACTGTTATACAGAAACAAAAAATGTTTTTTAGTTATAACTCTTAAATAATAAATAATAATACTTTTGTTACTCCGGATTATGATTTCTGGGACTGCGAATACATATTATTATTATTATAAGGCCTTATTACACCGCGACCATTAGTACGATCTATTGTGTGACCTATCAGCTTATTGCTGTATGCGGAGGCTCTTTATTAATTTGAGCACCTCCTCAGGTTTTTTATTCCATATCACAAACGGATTTAGCAAACTTCTTTCTTGCTAACGCAATGCATTCGCAGAGTATGTGAACCGACGTTTCATCGTCCAGTTCGCAAAACCGACAAATTGTTGTATCTGACGGATTCAATTTACTCAGGTGATAACGTAGAATATAGTGTTCCGTATAATAGCCAGTGAGGGTTCTTAGATCCACCCTTCTTAGATTTATGAGCCTGGCCGATGCGATGGTTCTATAAAGAGTTTGGCCTGCCTCTGTCCAAGGCTGCTAAGCCAATACTGCCTAAACTGTTTGTCTTCCCAGTTGCTTACGGTCTCCCTTACGTGGGCCGTGGTGAGCCCACAGAAGAGTTCTGGACCATAAAATGCTGTTAGAACACCGTGTTTTGCAAGGTGGTCCGCTTTTTCGATGCCGTCATGTCCTTCATGCGCTGGGACCCAACCTAACAAAACTTTGTTTTTGGACCCCAGATCATAAATAGCTGTGACGCACTCATCAACAAGCTTCGAGGTTATTATGTACGACTGCAAGGCACGTAGGGCGAATCGGTTTCAGCATATGGATTTTTTTTTCCCCAGAATAGGAGTTATTGCATCATTTACTTGCAATATAGGACCCTTTATGAAGTTCTTGAGTATCTTTATATGTCCTGTCATATTTCCGATTTTTAGATGAGAAATATTTTGAAGTCTCAATGCAGCAAGTGTGGCTTCCTTCTCTTCCCTCAGGGGCACTTAAAGCATCAGCAGGGCACGTTCTCATTGCACCTGTTATACCGACACAGACCAGCCGATGCAGCTTACTTAATTTAGTTGCTGCTGTTCTTTGAGCAGTCTTAGGCCACCAGACTAGGGAAGCGTGAATATTGGCTTCACAACTGTATTAAATGACCAATGCGTCATTTTTGGAGACAGCCCCCATATTTTGCCATAAAGTCTAGTGCAGGCGAAAAAGGCCCTCGTTGCTTTATTTATTGTAACCTCCATATGAGCATTCCATGTGAGGGTCTTGTCCAATGTTACTCCTAGATATTTTGCCTCCGTTGAAAAACGTATGCGGCTGCCTCTTAGGGACGGCTCTAACAAGGACAGCATTCTTCGCCGCGTGAAACGCACCAAGATTGTTTTGTTTGTGTTAATAGATAGCACTTTGCTAGCACACCATCTCTCAATGATGCGCAGGGTTTGTTGCATGCGATCGGATATTGTTTCCTCATGCATTCCTGTTGCGAATACATAATTAAATATCAATTTTTCCTATAAATTACACATATTTAATGTTTTTGAGCATTTTAAGGGCCTAAATCAACAAATTTCTATCCTTTTTCCCATTTTTGGCGTTTTAGCAACAACTTTTTTTCGTCGCCAAAATTTGGCAGCTTTTGAAGAAAATTGAAGATTTTACGGGATGGCTAAAATTGCAGAACCGCAATGCTGACTTACGTTAACTGATCCATTTTGCGTTCATCGCTTAAATGTGCGAAAAAAAATGAACCAAATGAACTTAAACATGGAGATTTTGAGATTTTCCTTCGCTGGAATCGCAAAAGTCGCCAAAAGTTGGCAAAATGAATTTAGAGATTTAAAGAGATGGGGACGAAGCTTTAGCGATGACTGGAATTTGGCTGCTGATGATGACTTCAGAGTGTAGTCGAAAAATCGGCGTGACGTGATACATCAAACTAAATCAGAGACTTGTAACAAAATTCTTAACGCAACCAAACTCGCGTTTCTGTTAAAAGAAACAAAATTGTATAGAAACTAAACCTGCAAAAGAAACAATATTAATTTTGTTCCTTGTAACAGAAACGGAAACAAAATTAATTTTGTTACAGAAACGGAAACAAAATTAATTTTGTAACAGAAACGGAAACAAAATCAATTTTGTTCCTTGTAACAGACACAGAAACAAAAAGCCAGGAACAGAAATAAAACCCGGAACAGAAACAAAATAATTTTGTTCCTTGTAACAAAACTGTAACAGAAACAAAAAGCCAGGAACAGAAATAAAACCCGGAACAGAAACAAAATAATTTTGTTCCTTGTAACAAAACTGTAACAGAAACAAAATTAATTTTGTTCCTTCCCGATGGGCCCGGGGAGCATCGTTTTACTAATCCCGGAGTACTCCTTCGGGAGTATCGGATTACTCCCTTCTTCTTACTTCTATGTATAAGCATACAATTTCTATACTCCCTTTTAACATTGTATGTCCTTGGCAGGGAGTAATAGAAAAACTCCCTTTTACCTCCCAAAAAACAATGAGGGATTTTATTCAGTAATAGAATTTCTCCCTTTGACCTCCCAAAAAACAATTAAGGAATTTTATTTAATGCTTTTTAATTGATCACACCGGAGTAATGGGAGAGTTTTGGAGAGTAATTTTTAATAGAAAAACTCCTTTTGACCTCCCAAAAAACAATTAGCTATTTTTTGATTATCTTTTTTAATTGATCCATTCACACAAAATTGAAGATTAACAATCGGCGCCATCTAGTGCTTTGGTTGTATTACTTGCTATTTAAAACTAGATGTCGCTGGGGATTGCTTATTTTTTGGTGACTCTAGTGTCCAGTAGCGGTAAATAGTAATTTTGGTAGTTGTCCTTGTTATTTTCGTTTATTTATCGGTGACAGTAGCGGTCAAATCGTTATGATATCTGCTCAAATCTTCTTCATTTTTGGGAGTTTATAATGAAGATTATCCCCAAGTTAACTCCCAAAAGCGGAGTTAATTCGGAATTAGCGGTAATGTATCAGCCCTATAATGCGCCTTTAACGGTTTTGTGGTTTTATTATTTTAAATGTACATACAAAAAATTTAATTTTTCTGCAATCGTACTTCTATATTTTTGTGTTTAAATATTTTTTTTATTTTTTTATTATTTTGATTCAAGTTTTCTATCGCCTGCTCATGAATGACAATGAAGTAAAATAGAGAAATCTCTTTTTTAGCTCCAAAATGAGACCAATGGGAGTAATCTTTGACACGTTATTTAGAAAAACCTCCTTTTTTGCTCCCTACGAGCAAAGTGGGAGCACAGAGTGGAGAAATATCTTCTATTGCTCCAAGATCATGTCAAAAGGTGTACTTTTTTATTCATCGCTTGGGAATATCTCCCCTTTTACTGCAAAAAGAGTAGCATGGGAGCATACAATTGAAAAAATCTCCACTATTGCATGAAAATCATGCTATGGGGAGTAGTTTTTTATTCCCCGCTGGAGGAGATCTCGCGTCAAGTTCAACTGGGTTGTAACAGAAACAGAAACCGATACAAAATTAGTTATAACAAAACTTGTAACAGAAACAAAATTAATTTTATATAACTTTTTGCACTTCACTTCACTGCACTCACCTTGACTCGGTATTCAAAAATAAATAAATACAAAATAAACTTAAGGTTGAATGTAAATGTTAATATTTTATTTAGCGGGAGCGCAAATGTGACCGTATCGTACAAAAGATGATCGATTGTGATTGTTTTCTTGTAATGTGTGGATGTGTATCGTGTTAACATTTGGTGTAAGTGTAACTGTGTAAGTGTGGGTGTAAAGTGTGGTGAGATGGGTGGCCGCAGGGTTGCTACGAACGCGGCGGTGTTAGCCATCCCGGCCCCCCTAGGCGAGTCATCAGCCTAGCAATCGCTGTAGCTGCTGCAGGGTTGGGCGTCGGTTGCGTTGCCTAGGAGGGTGCTGACGTGTTGATGTTGCTGGGTTTCGGTATCGTGCACCCGGATGATTCCACGCCTGTGGACGATGGTTCGGCTGCCATATTGTGCGTCGAGGTTGCGAGAGGTATGCAGAGGGGCAAACAATTTAGGCACTTGTCGGGAGCTTGCACTATCTGATGCCGTTGATGTGGCTGCATTGCTTTGAATATAGCGTATAGACGCTGTTTGGAGCGGCTGATTTGCCGTTCTGATGAAAGAATTGGATGGAGAGGCTTAGGTGCCAATCCACGTACCGATAAATAGAACTCGAGGTGGTCGCACTAAGAGCTCAAGTTGTATGGTGGGTTAGTCAAGGCAGTAGCACCAAGACTTGTGGGCAATAACGTCAGGCATTTGAACCTGGTTATTCTGGAGATGGGAGAACTGGCGATGGAAGCAGTTGCGCTTAAAAGAGTGAATCAAAGCTGGTTTGCTGGTCATACATTTCTCAAATCTTTATTCTGGTTATTCTGGAGATGGGAGAACTGACGATGGAAGCAGTTGCGATTAAAAGAGTGAATCAAAGCTGGTTTGCTGGTCATACATTTCTCAAATATTTATTCTAAATTCTAAGCTTATATACAAATTAGATATTATAATTATGCTGACTAGTGCACTGCTCTTGACTTCTGCAATACTAGGTCACTAGTTAGCAGTCTACCGTTCTAGGTCGTCAATAAGTGAAATTGGTGACCACCGTACTAGGTCGCCAGCTGTCGCAACTGCTGACACCAGCGGTTGCAATGCTGACGCTAGCGACGGCGCACTTATTGACGGCCGTGAGCTTAAATATGACGCAATCGCTACTCAGCACTTTAGCTTGTTCTGGAATTTCATGCAAGCAAATATGCCTGTGTCTGCATATTTGGACAGAAATGAACATGCTCCCGCCCGTAACTTTATTCAACGAGTTTTAGATATGCGTCATTTCCCTTCATCATCATCATTTATTGGCGCTTAACCGCCTAAGCGATTTTGGCCGTCGCCTATCAAAGCACGCCAGTCATTCCTTTTTAGCGATAACTGACGCCAATTGGAAACCCCAAGGGAGTTCAAGTCATCCTCCACCTGTTGTTTCCATCTCAGTCGAGGCCTCCCCCTTCCTCTGCTGCCGAATTCGGGTGACGATTGGAAAACCTTCTGGGCTGGAGCTTCTTTGTCCATTCGCATGACGTGACCCAGCCAGCGGAGCCTTTGGGCTTTAATTCGCTGGACTATGGTCAGATCTGCGTAAAGCTCGTACAGCTCATCGTTAAATCTCCTTCGATACTCGCCGTCGGCATCACGGGAAGGACCATAAATTTTCCGGAGAACTTTTCTCTCAAATACTCCAAGGGCCATCTCATCTTCTCTTGACATTGTCCATGAATCTGAGCCATACATCAGGACAGGTATGATGAGAGACTTATAGAGCGCGATCTTTGTTCTTCGAGAGAGGACTTTACTTCTCAATTGCCTACTCAGTCCAAAGTAGCACTTGTTCGCAAGAGTGATTCTCCGTTGGATTTCTAGACTGATATTATTTTCGGTGTTAATGCTGGTTCCCAAAAAGACGAAGTCCCTCACAGTTTCAAATTTGTAACTATCAACAGTGACGTGGCTGCCAAGGCGCAGGTGCGCCGATTCTTTCTTTGATGACAGCAAATACTTCGTCTTGTCCTCGTTGACCGCAAGACCCACTTTTTTCGCTTCTTTAACCAGTCCAGAGAAGGCAGCGCTTACGGCGCGGTTGTTAAGGCCAATGATATCAATATCATCGGCATACGCCAGCAATTGCACGCTCTTGTAAAAGATTGTACCATTGCGGTTTAGCTCTGCTGCTCGAATTATCTTCTCCAGCATCAGGTTGAAGAAATCGCACGAAAGGGAGTCGCCCTGTCTGAAGCCTCGTTTGGTTTCAAATGGCTCAGAGAGGTCCTTCCCGACTCTGACGGAGCTGTTAGTATTGCTCAACGTCATTTGGCAAAGCCGTATAAGCTTTGCAGGGAAGTCAAATTCAGACATGGCGGCATACAGGCAACTCCTTTTTGCGCTGTCAAAAGCGGCTTTGAAATCGACAAAGAGATGGTGTGTGTCGATTCTTTTATCATGGGTCTTCTCCAGGATTTGGCGTATCGTGAAAATCTGGTCGATGGTAGACTTACCAGGTCTAAAGCCACACTGATAAGGTCCAATCAGCTTGTCTACGATGGGCTTCAGTCTTTCACACAATACGCTAGAAAGAACCTTATACGCGATATTAAGAAGGCTGATTCCGCGGTAGTTGGTGCGGTTAGCGGGATCGCCTTTCTTGTGGATTGGGCAGAGCACACTTAAATTCCAATCTGGAGGCATGCACTCGTCTGACCATATTCTGCATAAGAGCTGATGCATGCTTTTTACCAGCTCTTCGCCTCCGTGTTTGAACAGCTCGGCGGGTAGTCCGTCTTTTCCAGGCGCTTTGTTGTTTTTGAGCCGGGATATAGCTATCCTCACTTCATCATAGTCAGGTGGTGGGACGACTTTTCCATCGTCAGGGATTGGGGTATCGGGTTCGACGTCTCCCTCGCAATTTAGCAGTGAGGAGAAGTGCTCCCTCCATAATTTAAGTACACTCTGTACGTCGGTTACCAGGTCGCCATTATTGTCCTTACAGGAACTTGCCCCGGTCTTAAAACCTTCCGTCATCCGCCGGATCTTTTCATAGAATTTTCGGGCATCATTCCTGTCAGCCAGCATCTCAAGCTCCTCACACTCACGCCTTTCGGCCTCACGTTTCTTTTTTCTGAAAAGGCGTCTCTCTTCCTTCTTTGCCTCACGATAGCGTTGCCATACACTGCGGGTTGCGCCCGTTCGCAACGTCTCCCTGTAGGCAGCGTCCTTTTTGTCCGAGGCAGTGCTGCATTCCTCATCGTACCAGTTGTTTTTGCGGGCTCGCTGGAACCCTATAGTGGCCTCAGCGGCGGTACGTAATGAGTGAGAGATATGCTTCCATTGCTCGGTTGCATCGTTAGGTCGAGGATTGCTCTCCGATAGCAGGTGTGAGAGTCGAGTGGAGAAATTGTCAGCTGTCTGTGTCGTGCGCAGCTTCTCGACGTCAAACTTTCCTTCCGTTACTGTGCGCACTTTCTTTGCTACACAGAGGCGTGTGCGTATCTTGGCTGCAACAAGATAATGGTCCGAGTCGATATTGGGACCACGAAGGGTACGCACGTCCAGAACGGTGGAGCTATGTCTGCCGTCGATCATGACATGATCAATCTGGTTTCTTGTTCTTTGATCAGGAGACAGCCATGTGGCTTGGTGTATTCGTTTATGCTGGAACCTGGTACTACTGATGACCATATTGCGAGCAGCGGCGAAATCAATCAACCTAGTGCCGTTGGGGGATGTTATATCATGGAGACTAAATTTTCCAACTGTTGGAACAAAGACTCCTTCCTTGTCCACCTTCGCATTAAAGTCGCCGATCACGATTTTGATATCATGTTGGGGGCAGCGATCATAAGTCTGTTCAAGTTTATCGTAGAAGGAGTCCTTCTCTGCGTCGTCCGTCTCCTCAGTCGGCGCATAGGCGCAGATAAATGTTATGTTGAAAAATTTCGCTTTGATGCGGATCGCAGCGAGACGCTCGTCCACGGGGGTGAACGCTAGTACTTGGCGGCGAAGTCTCTTTCCCACCACGAATCCTACACCACGCGCTTTGCCGCGTGTCTGGCCACTGTAGTATACGTCACAAGGTCCGATGGTCGTCTTTCCTTGTCCCGTCCATCGCATTTCCTGCAGGGCGGTGATGTCAGCCTTTGCGTTAACGAGGACATCAACCAGTCGGGCAGCGGTACCGTCCCTTGAAAGGGTCCGGACATTCCCGGTACATGCCCTAATATCCAAATCATTATGCCTTATTCGTTTTGCCGGGTCGTCAACATTAAAGGGGGTTCTCATCCGAGGCTTTAATACATTTTTCATTGGACTAAATTTTTTACGTGGCGGGTCCCAAACCCAGCGCACAACCCGTTTCGGGGTTTTTGGAAAATATTTACACATTTATATAGCGAGCCGCTTGCTTCAAGACAGACGCCCGCTTGCAGCCGCACCTCATGGTGAACAGACGCTGCGCAAAAACCTCGGTGAGCCCTTAAACCAAGTATGTCAGAGTGGCCCCACCGGGGCTCCCTCTCTTTCTGCCGCGAGCCTAGGTAGCTCCCGTTGCCCAGAGTGCACGAACGAGGACGCAAGAGTCGGGATTGAGCAAGGTCACTTAGCAACCACACTCCATTACACTCCTCATTTCCCTTACTTGGGTTTTAAATTACATTCTTAGTTCTACGTAAGGTACATTTTTGTTTACATGAATGAGACCTACCTATTTACATATAACAACTATAATTTTGTTTACAAGTTAAATTAAATTAAATTAGTTTAAATTACAATTCATTCTTACTACGACTAATGTTGCGGTAGGTCCTTTACGTCACTGTTACGGAAAATGGTGTTTGTCGTGCAGCTAGCCGTGGTTGAGGAACTGCGTATGTAACGGGAGCTCGGGACTTCTTGCGAATGCAGGTTATCACGATCGCAATTATGATGCCAATTGATAGGATCAGAGCGGCATACGCAATTATCGCATGATGGTATTTGAGGTGGGAAATTTCTGAGGGTAGCTTCGTCTCTATTTCATGCATTAAACCTTGTTGTATGGTAGATATGTTTCTGACCTGATCAATGTACGGTTGCATGTGCAGGATCTTCCATGATGTGTGTATTGCAGATGAGTATATTTGATGCCCTTGAATTATGACTGACTTGTGTGTGAGTGTGCAGTCCTGGCCAATTTTTATAATACCCGAGCCCTTTAACGTAAGCTGGGAATGATTTGCTCCGCATGCGGCATCGTTTCGAGTGGGGGACTCCAACACGTACATCCAGAGATTGTTGTGCGTTAGCTGTTTTATCGGTGCGTTGCCTTCTACCGGGGCTACCTTGCAGGTGTTCCCTGGATTGTTTTTCATTTCATTTCATTTTATTCAGTCAATGGTTACAAAACCTTACAGACTAGAAATACAAATTATCTTAAAGATAAAACTAAATAACACTTAAAAATAAATTGATTGCAATTTAGCCAAAAATATTTGGTGTCTTTGATGGGGGTGTTTGCGCCTTGCACATACCAGCGCCACCTCAAATCGTCGACTCGTAGGTGCATGCACCCTCCTCCTCCAAGCGGGGGTGGAGCCTCCTCGTGGTGACACCTGGTAACGCTTCGGCGGCTAATTCGAGCGGCGACCTCTCCCCCCCCCCCCCCTATTTTAACCTGATCTCCTACCGCTGTTTCTTCTTCAGCTCCGCTAAGACGGTCACGGTCAAACCGGGCCCGAACCAAAATAAAAAAGCTGATAGGACACCCCAGCGATTCAATGCTGCTGCGGCAGCTAGACAAAATAGGGCCGAGTGCAAAACCGGTCCGAGTAGTCCGGTGAGCGGCGCCTCTTCTAGAGGTGTCGATCGGGAGGCCAGCATAGCAGGTATCTCCAACCCTGTAGCCTCTACCAGCGGTCTTGCCAGACAGCGTACAGCATCTGGTGAGTCCTTGGCTGGGGGCTCCAAGGGTGCTGGAGGTACTTGCGTTGGGGTCAAGGACGTCCCAAGACAAAATAGGGCCGAGTGCAAAACCGGTCCGTGCAGTCCAGTGAGCGGCGCCTCTTCTAGAGGTGGCGCTCGGGAGGCCAGCAATGCAGGTGTCTCCAACCCTGTAGCCTCTACCAGCGGGTTTGCCAGTCAGCGTTCAGCGTCTGGTGAGTCCTTGGCTGGGGGCTCCAAGAGTGATGGAGGCACTAGCGCTGGGGCCAAGGACAGGCAACCCATAAAGGCCAGCCACCAAGACAAGCGGTCTGCGGCCAGGATCCTTTACAGGAATGCGACCTCACCGTCAAGGGAGGAAGATGTTTCTGCGGAGGCCTGGGCGAAGATACAGCGAGACCTTGCGTGGGCTTGGCGTATAGTCCCTGATTTCAGGGTGGAGCTGTATGGCGCAAACAAGGGGGAGTCCTCTAAGCGCAATCGCTCAGTAGAGGAGACTACCCCTACGGCACCGAAAAGGGCCAAAACACAAGGAGGCTGGACAAGGTCTTTCGCTGACATAGCCAAGGATCGCAAGATCATTGGTATCATCGATGAGAGCAACGTTGACGGCAGGATCCCCAAACAACAGTGGAAGTGGATCGAGGCCGCGCTCGCCAAGGTTTCAGTCCAGGTGAAAAGGGATAACCCTGGACCGCCACCCAACTACACCGACGCCGGGTGTAAAACTCATTGCCTGCGATGACAGTAGATCCGTGGACCTATACAGGATCGGAATTGAGCGCATAGGAGAGGTCTATCCTGGCGCGCGCCTGAGGGTAGTGGACGCGGTCGATATCCCGCAACGCCCAAGGGCTAGAGCCTGGGTTCCAGCGACTCCCTCGGAACCAGCCGAAATTCTTGACGTTCTGCAAGAATACAACCCGGAGCTACCCACACAGAACTGGAGGGTGGTCAATGTTGACAAGACCGACAAGGCAACGATGCAGATAGTACTGCTACTCGATGAGGCAAGTATCGAGGCTCTGGCCCGGTGCAATTACACAGTACGGTATGGGTACAGAAAGGCTGTACTCAAAGTCTATAAGGCCGATGCTGAAGCTGTTGCCAGTTCTGCATCTCTTGCTGAGGTGGACCCCTCCCCCAGCGACAATGAAATGGACGTGGACGACAATGGGTCAGTTGCGTCAGAAAAACGGAGCGGCTACGCCTCGTCTGGCTCGGACGGTAGCGTGACTCTCAGGAGGCTTTACTCCGAGAGTCAGCTTCTGAGCGAGGACGATGCGGACGCGACGCTCACGGAGGAGAGCGGCAAAAAGCATGATGAGGGTCCTCCAAATTAACCTTCATCATAGCAAAGCAGCTTCGGCTGCACTTCTGCTGCAGCTCTCAAAAGGTGCAGTAGACATTGTTCTGGTCCAAGAGCCATGGATCACTGGTGATAGGATCTGTGGCTTGAGGACCCCTACATACAAGCTCTACAGCGCCACAGAAAAAGGTAAGCCTCGAACGTGTATTCTAGCCAAAGCAAATATTAACGCTCTTCTTTTACCCCAATACAGTGACGGAGACTTGACAGCGATTAGCGTCGAGGGGTTGGGTAGGGGGTGCAGGTTTGCGTCCTTCTATCTGGCCCACGATCACCAAGGTCCATTACCATCAAGGATCTTTCAAGAGCTCGTGAGTTCCACCAAACCGCGTGACGACATTATCGTGCTAGGCGGCGACGCAAATGCCCATCACAATCAGTGGGGCAGCACTGACACAAATGAGCGAGGTGAGTCACTTTTTAATTACTTACTAGGCTCTAATCTAAGTATATGCAACAGGGAAAACGACCCTACTTTCGTAACAAAAAACCGCGAGGAAGTCCTCGACATTACGTTGGTCACCGAATCCTACAGTGACCTCGTTGAATCATGGAGGGTCTCTAAAGAGCACTCCTTCTCAGACCATAAGTACATTAGTTTCTCCTTAGCAGATTCACACACAAGTCCGAAATACATACAGAATATTAGGAAAGCAAATTGGGGTCACTACCAAAAGCTTATTCGCAAAAACTTGTCAAATAAGCTGGTAACACCTAGAAACGATAAAGAGTTAGACGATCTCGTCAGCTCCTTCAATGAACAATGCAAGCTCGCTTTAGATAAAGCGTGCCCGCCTAGAAAGATAGCTGAAACACATAAACCACCGTGGTGGTCGTCCGCTCTAGATAATCTCAGAAGGACATGTAGGGCAGCTTTTAACAAAGCCAACCGGGATGGCTGCGAAGCATCCTGGGCACTTCACAAAACTAAGCTAAGTAACTACAAAAGGGAAATCCGCAAGGCCAAACGGGTCTCTTGGATGAACTTCTGCAGTGATATCGAATCAACATCCGCAGCGTCGCGCCTTAGGAGGGTGCTCTCTAAATCGCCAGCAACGCTGAGCTACGTGCAAAAGCCGGATGGGAATTGGACCGATTCAAGTACGGATACCATGAACCTGCTTCTGGATACGCACTTTCCGACATGCATAGACATGTCTACTACATCGATTTGTGGAGAAACTCTCTCTGATCAGCTAATACAGGAAATTACCGATGAGAAAAAGCTGGACTGGGCCTTATGCAGGCTCAAGCCGTTTAAGTCGCCTGGTCCGGATGGAATATTCCCGGCCCAGCTACAACAAACATCCGAGATTATTAAGCCTTGGCTGATAACTATGTTTGTAAGCTGCCTCAGGCTCAACTACGTACCTGCATCATGGAGAGAGGTTAAGGTCGTTTTTATACCTAAATCCGGGAAACCCTCCCATTCTAAACCTAACGATTTTAGGCCCATAAGCCTATCTTCTTTTCTTCTTAAGACTCTGGAAAGTCTCTTGGAGGACTATGTTAGAAGATCGATAGACGCAACTCATCTTTCGCGGGCCCAACACGCCTATAGCAAGGGCAGATCTACCGATACTGCCCTGCACTCCCTGGTATCCACTATAGAAAAGTCACTTGACATTAGGGAATACACACTGGTGGCTTTCCTTGATATAGCTGGTGCCTTCAATAACGTTCTACCGGAAGCTATTACCTCGGCGTTGACGGAGCTGCGGGTCGACACCTGCCTCGTTGAATTTATCCGCAAACTGCTTGTTAGCAGAAGGATTACAACAGAGTTAGGTGGAATTTCGATTCGCAGACCTGTTAACAGGGGTACCCCACAAGGAGGTGTTCTCTCTCCGCTACTTTGGTTGGTTACTGTAAATCAACTCCTACGTCTTATGGAAGCCGAAGGCTACCAAGTAATTGCGTACGCTGATGATATCTGCGTTATCATGCGAGGAAAATTCCCTCAAACTCTTTGCAATTTAATGGAGACAGCTCTGTCGAAAGTATGCGACTGGGCGAATTCTTCGGGCTTAGAAGTTAATCCCGAGAAAACCGAACTGGTCCTCTTCACTAGAAGGTACAAAATACCGAACCTTTCACCTCCAACAATTGGGAACACGACTTTGACACTTAGTGACAAAGTCAAATACTTAGGAGTTATTCTGGACAGAAAACTTCTGTGGAGCGACAACATAGCGGAACGAGTCAAAAAAGCTACGTGCGCGTTGTTTACCTGTAAGAGAGCAATTGGTATATCGTGGGGGTTTTCTCCCAAAGTAATATACTGGATATATACAGCCATTGTTCGCCCAATTCTACTGTACGGAGTGCTGGTTTGGTGGCCGGCACTAACTAAGAACACGTACCTTAAGCAACTACAAAAAGTTCAAAGGAGTTCGGAGCTTTGCATAACCGGGGCCCTCGGGTCCACCCCAACAGAAGCACTAAATGCCATGCTGCATCTTCCACCACTCGATCTGGTGGCAAAGGAGGTAGCTGTGATCACGGCTCTGCGAATAAGGGAAACAGGCGTTTGGATGCACGGAACAAGTGGACACGCCACAATCTTAGGCTCTCACGCTCCTGTTAACATACCATCACACACTGACTATTGCACGCCAAATAACGTGTTTGTCAGGAATTACGAGGTGAAAATACCAACAAGACAAGAATGGGATAACAGACCACATACTGTCCGGAACGCCATTAACATATTCACTGATGGCTCTAGGCTTGATGGGAAGGTGGGAGGAGGTATCTTTTCACCGGATCTGGGACTAGAGATCTCTTTTCGTCTTCCCGATCACTGCAGCGTGTACCAAGCAGAAATGCTGGCTATACACGGTGCAGTTAAGAGCCCGAAACGGCAAAAGAATATATATTTTCTCAGACAGTCAGGCCGCGCTAAAGGCACTGAACTCATGTGTCGACAACACAAAGTCGCTAACTGAATGCCGCAGATCTCTTAACGAGATGGCTCAGCACTTCGGTATCTGCCTTATTTGGGTACCTGGTCACAGGGATATTGAAGGCAACTGCAAAGCGGATGAGCTGGCCAGGAAGGGTACCACCACTCATCTCCTCCCAGGAAATGATTTGGTAGGAATTCCCATGGCCTCTTTCAAACTTCGTGCGAGCACAAATACCATACAAAGAGCAAATACGCTCTGGTCAGGTCTCCCGACGTGCGAGATATCCAGGTCAACTTGGCCTTCTTATAATAAAGGGCGTACTAATTGCCTGCTGACCCTTAATAAATCGGGCATTTCCTCTTTGGTAAGGGTCTTAACAGGACACTGTCTAATAGGCACGCATGGTGCTAGGATGGGCGTCACATCTCACGACTACTGTCGCAGCTGCAGATGTATTGAGGAGGAAGAGAGCGTTCAGCATCTGCTGTGTCAATGCCCCGCACTTAGTAGAAGACGTTTGGCTATACTTGGCCAACCG
The DNA here is from genome assembly GCA_964058755.1 of Campiglossa producta. Taxonomy (NCBI): domain Eukaryota; kingdom Metazoa; phylum Arthropoda; class Insecta; order Diptera; family Tephritidae; genus Campiglossa; species Campiglossa producta. The sequence continues at coordinate 47,729,032 of CAXKVI010000004.1, forward strand.
TTCCTCGACGACCTCGCCGAGGTATCAAAAATGGAAATTAAGGCGTTAGCCAAATTTATTGATTCCACGAACTGGTTTGTTCCTCTGCCTGGAGTGTGAGCTTGGGTTTTTCGGACATGGGGGTGGTGTAGTGACCGTGTGGGGTATCACAATGGGCCTATTTTTTCTGGCCTAAGTGTTGGACGGGGTCGGTGTACTCTGTCCTGCCCTTTTAACCTAACCTAACCTAACCTAGCCAAAAATATGGATCTAGACTGAGCAAAATCTAGATCGAGAGTTGTAAAAATTCGATTAAATTCCAAAAGCGACCTTGTAATAGGTGCAAACAGTAAATAGTTAGATCTAAGCGTTTTAACATTAAATGGAAGTTGAGTACGTAGGACCCTTGGGGTACATTAAAGCCAATTTGCTCAAGAAGGTTGGGACAATTTATCATGCCAGAAATAATATCATAAACAAACATGAGAGAGTGCATTATGCGCCTTGACTTAAGCGATTTAAGGTTAATTAAAAGGCAACGGGCCTCATACGATGGGAATGGCTCAACAAAATGAAGAGGTTGTAGAGAAAACCGGGTAAATCGGCGTTGAATTCTCCCGACCCTGTCGGAATTTAAAGAGTAAATAGGGTTCCAGATTACCGAGGCATATTCTAACTTTGATCTTACTAGGCAATTATAGAGTGATTTTCTAGTGTATGGGTCTTTAAAATCACGCGCATAACGACGGAAGAAGCCCAAGTTAGAATTTGCCTTAGGTATAATATGGTTGATGTGATTGACAAAGGTGAATCCTGAGTCAAAAACCACACCTAAATCCAGATATTCATGTACGTTAGATAGGCAGGTGTTAGAAATAGTGTAAGTACTGACAATTGGGTTTGCAGTTTTAGCAAAAGTCATTTGGAAGCATTTCTTTATGTTGAGCGACAGTTTATTTCTCACACTCCAATCAGACAGCTTATTTAGATCGCCTTGCAAAGATAGTGTATCTGATAAACAGGTTATTACATTAAAAATTTTTAAATCATCCGCATAGAGTAGGAATTTTGAAGTACTAAAACAAGTTTTAATATCATTAATAAAAAGTAGAAATAGCAATGGGCCAAGAATACTTCCCTGAAGCACACCAGAAGTGGCAACGAAGGGGTACGATTTAGTATGACTAATTTCAACATATGAGACTCGGTTAGACAGATAAGAGTTTAACCAAGAAAGAAGAGTTGAATGGAAACCAAGCTCTTCTAGCTTCAATAACAAAATGCTATGTACAACAGTATCGAAAGCTTTCGAAAAGTCTGTATAAACAACATCGACTTGATGACAAGATTTAAAGGCTGAGATGCAATATTGGGAAAATTCAGCAAGGTTTGTAACTGTGGAGCGACCGCAGACAAACCCATGCTGATGCGGATCAATTATTTCTTTTACAAAGAAATACAATTTATCTTTTACCACCTTTTCAAAAAGTTTTGAACAGGTGTTGAGTTTAGAAATAGGCCTATAGTTTCGTACATCATTTTTATTGCCAGATTTGAACATCGGAGAAACTGAAGCGACTTTCCACCGATCAATAAAATCACCTTTGGCAATGAAAAGATTAAAAATATGCTTTAAAGGAACACTGATAGAGGAACTGCACTTTTTTAGTAAAAATGGGGAAAAACCATCCAAATCTGTTTTTGTTGAGGACTGTAAAGAAGAGATGCTGTTAATAATATCAAGCTTAGATACCGACAAAGATCCAAGGTCAAAAGAACTTGAAGACCAACTGGTGTTACGTGCGGCCAATGGCAATGGCGGGGTTGCTCGCACGTAATAATATGCAAAGAAAGTGAAAAGAGCGGCGAGTGAATAAGGATATAAACAATGGTATTCAAATGTAAATATGTACAATAGTTTTTATTAAAGTAATTTGTATGTGAAAATGAAATGTGCTGGAGTGGATGTAATTACAAAGTGTACAATAAATTATGGTATGGAAAATGTAATTGTTTACTTTACCTTGGTTTGGCAGCTGATGACTCTCGTATGCTCGGAAAAGAAGTGATCGAGTCTTTAGATAAATAGTAGCTCTGTACCGCCGCCGAAGACCTACATTTGTAGGATTCGAAGGGGTAAGAGCTGTTATCGGTATAAAGATAAAACGTAAAAGGTAATAGCGCGGAAGATACTACGGTTTGCTACGAGGGGCGGCCGATATATTTAGACCGGTGGTCTAAACATGCCGGCCCCCTTGCGACAAGCAACGCTAAAAGAAAAGTAGGAGTCACCAGCAACCGCTCCAATCTAAGGCTTAATCTAACACGACGACTCTATGAATGGTGAATGGAAATGGCTATGGCCCCATAGGCTCTCCATGCTAGCTGCTACAATGGTCCTGTTGTGGATGAAAAAAGGATTAGAAAATGGACGTGGTTTTGTTATGTTCATTGCACCTTAAGATTACTGTCGTCCAATATAATATATGAGTTGGATACCGCCTATTGTTGGCACGCCCCAGATATGATTAGGCCGAATATTGTGGCCTGGGCCAGTAGGCCGTTGATAGTGGATGGCGGTGTGCCGTTCAGCATGAGGCTGGCGTACACATCGGCGCCTAACGTGAGGCGCACTGGTGAGGCGCGAAAGAACTCGGGGTCAGCCAGCTTCATAAACTGAAACGGCACCGCAACTGTTGCATCGATGGTTGTCGTCGGGTTCATCCGGTGGTGACGTGCGACGATCGTGGCTTGGGTCGTGACCCTTCTGCCCACCCCAAACTCTCCTCTCAACACTAGAGTGCACCTGATCGGCCGAGTCCCCCCAAATCGTTCCAAGTCGAGCTCGGTAGCGAGCTCGCTGTCGATGACCGAGGTGGGTGAACACGGGTCGATCAGTGCGCGGACAAAATGTAGTCTGCCGCCGGACTCAATACAGACGGTCGCAGTTGGGGCGATGGCGACAAACGATCGCAGGATGATGTTGGAGGTGGGCGTGTTGGCTGCTCGACCCGACCTAAATGCGGCGGGAGGATTTTGCTGGCGGACGAGAGTTTTGTCGGTGGCCGGATAAGGTGCCGTCCGACCCGCTGTAAGGCGTGATGAGCGGAAAGGACGCGTTTCCGCGTCACCCCGTCTTACCGCAGTGGGACGGCGAGATGGTCGGAAAGGACGCGTTTCCGAGCCATCAGGGTTCACCTTACCGGGCCTGTGCAGTGGTCGGAAAGGACGTGTTTCCGAGCCACCCTTTTTCTTGTCCTCTGTCGGGACTGGGTCGCGGCGTCTCCACTGCTCGTGCCGTAGTAGCGGTCGGAAAGAACGGGTTTCCGAGCCGCCGAGCTGTGGAGTGCCTGTCGGTGCTGACCGTATTGCCTCTTCTTCTTCCTCTTCCTCTGCGACTTGCTCTGCCCAGGATTTTGTGGTTTCTGTTATGGCTATCGACAACGCGCCATCGGAGATCTCTCCATCATCGAGTATGTCCACGTTAGGACCGACCTGCTCAGAGGTGCGGACGGCTGCGTCATCGATGTGCAGCGTCGTATGGTGTTTCTCGTCACACCGGTAACAGCGGTCCTTGCTCGGACATGTTCCAGGACCGTGGAATGGCGATAGGCAGTTGGAGCAGTACTTGTGGATAAGTACTACCCGTAACCGCTCTTCAACCGCCATCCCACGGTATTTTTGGCAAAATCGGATGCCGTGGTTATTACCGCATAACCGACAAGGAATGGTGAAAGGCCGAGACCTTTGTTCGGTTTTTACCCGTGTTGCGGTGTAGCGAGTCATGCAAAAATTTAATAGCCCGTTATTTAATGTGAATTTTTTATGGTTGGGTGGCTTGTGTCCCTAATATGGGTTTTGACTTATGGGCTTTGAATTTACGTGGATATTTTTCTTATTTATTCCGACCTTGGTATTTTGGGCCTTTTTGCGCTTCTTTTTGGGTATTTTTGTGCTTAATTTACCAACTTTTTTACGATGTAAATGTGCGATTACCCTTCATTTACCAAATTGGGTGCGGTGTAAATGTATTATTACACTTCGGTGAATTTTGGGTAGGTTTAGATATTTACCCCCATCTGGCAGGACCATTCGGATTCTGGCCCCATTTTTCCCATCTGGTATTGTTTGTCATTTGACAATTTCCTACCACCCAAGGGAAACCGGAAATAGACGCGTGGACACTTAATATGTGCCGTAACTTTATCGACCGCGCGCCCTTTGCAATAGTCCTAAATGACTAGTTTTTGGCCTGGATGGTTAAAGTTTAGCACTTGCGCCTCTGAGCTAATGCATTTTTAGCATGTGTGTGCATAGCTGCAAATAAGAAGCGGCCATTTCAATAATTAAAGTCGGTCCGCGTAACCAGCTGATCGCGCTGTCGTTGATTTATTCATTTCAAAGTATATGTTTGCCCCTCGTAGCAAACCGTAGTATCTTCCGCGCTATTACCTTTTACGTTTTATCTTTATACCGATAACAGCTCTTACCCCTTCGAATCCTACAAATGTAGGTCTTCGGCGGCGGTACAGAGCTACTATTTATCTAAAGACTCGATCACTTCTTTTCCGAGCATACGAGAGTCATCAGCTGCCAAACCAAGGTAAAGTAAACAATTACATTTTCCATACCATAATTTATTGTACACTTTGTAATTACATCCACTCCAGCACATTTCATTTTCACATACAAATTACTTTAATAAAAACTATTGTACATATTTACATTTGAATACCATTGTTTATATCCTTATTCACTCGCCGCTCTTTTCACTTTCATTGCATATTATTACGTGCGAGCAACCCCGCCATTGCCATTGGCCGCACGTAACATTGGTCCTTCGAGCCGGTATTTGAGGCGCTTCCACTGTCATGGACAAAATTTGAGCTAAAAAAATCAGCAAATAAATTAGCGGTATCAGATAAACACTGAGAATGCTTATCATCAAAAGTCACACAAGTGGGAATGTTTGTGCAACCCTTTTTTGATCGAATGAAATTCCAAAAAGATTTCGGGTTGGATTTGAGTTCAACTTCATACCGAGCGATGTATTGATTGTATAGCTGTTTATCAAGAGCATTAAACTCTTTGGAAGCCGGCTATACTTACGGTGACCATCCGTTCTATTTTTGGCAGAACAGTTCTGTTTTTAAGGAGCTTGTTCTGCGTATTTTTTTTTTTAAGGAAAATAACAGAAATGTTCTGTTTTTAAGCAAATGTTCTGTTTTTGTTCTGCTTTTTTGTGCCGGCAACCTTTTTTAACAAATGTAATGAGTAGCTCTGTAAAGTAGTTTGCTCAATAATTTCAAATCTTTATGAAAAATTTAAAATCTTTCAAAATATTTTAAAAACAATTTAGTTTATGTTTAACGCGGTCAAGGGCTTCAGCGAAATTAAAAATTGAGTACGTTAAAATGCAAAAACGTACCAAATTTGGAAGTTCCGTACCCGTAAAAAAAAATCGTACCAAAAATGGTACATTTCGGCCAAAACGGCCACCGTGGTTATGGTAGGTTTTAAATTAACAAGGAAGTGTCTCTCACCATGAAGAAATACTATTCACAAAAAGGAAAAATATACTTAAAAAAATGACTTTCAATTGATGCACTTTGGTTGAAATTATTTGAGATTGCAATTTCAATGTTTCTACGACGTTGGAAACATTTTTTACTGCAAAGAGATGATTACGCCATGAAAAACACTTTTTTATTCCAAATATTGGGATTGTAACCCCAAATAGTTTATAGCCGGGTAGCGAAATTTTCACGTGAAGTCAATACCAAGCCTTAAGTAAAAAGAGTTCTGTTTTTTCAAAAAAATGTATGGTCACCGTAGCTATACTCATCTTTAAAGTTAGAATTACCAGTAGATTTGTGCAGGTTAAAATATTTGTTTCGCTTATTTTTAAGCCTTTTTAGGTTTCTTGTATACCAGGGGAGTTTGTGTATACGGGCGGGGCGTACAGGTACGATGTTACAACTACTTCTAAAACGTTAATAAGAAAAATATCAAAACATTCAGAGACTGATTTCGAGTTGAAAAGACCTTCCCAGTTTACATCCAAAAGCCTTGCATTCAAGTCATCAAAGTTAACTCCTCCAAAGTCATAAGTGCGCGGTTCATTGAGAGAAACTGGGCTAAAATTGAGCACTTTAAGAGTTATTGAGAGGGGAACATGATGCATGTCCGAGCTACAGAGTGGAAATTCACACAAACAAAGACAAGATCTAAAATATTTTTCAGACTGTTAGGCAGATAATTAATTTGAATAAGATTGACACTAAATAAGCTATCAAGAAAATTGATTTCATGTCAATGGTTAATATTAGTAGGAGTGAGTATATTTTTGTCTAAGAAGTTAGACCAAATAATTTTATTAAGGTTATAATCACCAAGAATACAGAAATGGCTTTCTAAATTCCTTTCACAGATGTTAACGATATTGTTAACATGTGAATTGTATAAAGATTCATCACTATTAGGCGGTATATATGAAACACAGAAAAATACCTTACCAAAATCGCAAAAAATGCAAACACATAATTGATCGAGTAAGGAATCATTATTATAAAGTTGAATCATAGAAGAACGCAAAGTGCGTCTTATCGCTATTAAAACACCACCACCTCTGAATAAACCCGTATTATCGGAATCACGATCCTTATGATAAGTCTCAAGCAAAAGTGGATCAAAAAATTCACTAAATGGATAAAAAAATCATTACTGAGCCATGTTTCCACAAGTACAAAGACATCAAACTCACACCGCGACGTTGCTAGAAAAATGTCATTACTTTTTGTACGCATGCCTGAGATATTTTGGAAGTATATATTTAATTTATTCACCGCACAGGATGAAGAATAGTTATTTATCTTTATCACATTATCAGAATTAGTAGAATGACAGCTATTTTTTTTGTCGTCAACGAAATCTACTAACATCAATTCCCGCCGGCCACAGACTCTCATCTAAGAGTTTACTCAGATAATCCTCAGATACGCCTAACTTAAAATTAATGCTGCGTAAATTCTCAAGAGAGACATCTTTTTTGACAAGCAAATAACAAGAGAGATGATGTCTAGGAATTTCAAATTTATTTGCTACAAAATCAATAACATCATCAACAGTAACTGAAGGCTTAAAGGCCGATAAATGCATCCACTCCTTTTTACTCTTGATGACAACAGAAAGTTCAGTTGACGTGGAATTACTCCCAGTTAAAATAGGCTTAGCTTTGACACGTTTGTTGTTATGTGACGTTGTTTGTGTTGAGTGGTCAGCATCACGGCGACTAACACCATCAACCGCAGCAGAACAATCGAACGAAAGAGTATCATCGCCTACTTTGTCAGCGCCAACATTGTTCTCAGCATTATTATTAATTCTGCACCCCTTACGCACCACCTCTGTCCACTGTCCATCATCAGAATCAACGATTTCGACAGCGCCAGTGGACTGATGAGATGAATTATTGTTATTGCTATTATTCTCATTACCAACAATAGGCTGACGAGATGACGTAGGTAGAGAACCAGCAACAGTAGCATTGCCGCGAGAATGAGCAGCACCAGCACTAACGTTATTGTTATTATTATCGTTTTTCACAGCAGTAACAGTAGCATCGCAGAGAGAGTGAGCAGCAGCAGCACTAACATCAGGTGACGCTGACTTCATAGCGCACAACGTCGTTGAGTTAGGGATTAAAAAACTATTAGTAACAGCATCAGTTTTGTGAGTACCAACAGCACCTGCCGGCAAAGGGGTGGGAGTGAGTGTTTTTGAGCAGTGACATTTCGCATTGACAAGCGCCTGAGTTCTCTGCACGTTCAAACATAACACCTGGTTCTCCTTTATTGTAATGCACTCTCGCCACTGATTTTCTGTCAATGAGATCATTGCATGGCGTGATGGTAACCGTTGAGCTGTTTATTATGCTTGATGTAAGTACTTCCCAGGTTTCTGGATCACATAATGAAAGTGATATTTCGAAGATAACGTGATCATCCGTTCTTCCGCCCTTCACCTTCATAATCTTGTAAAGTTGTAAGAGGTTGTTTTGGTCCACTGGTAACCGTAGGGATGTGGGTAGATGGTTTCGAACTCGGATTAGTTCTGCTCGAAGTTGCGATGGTGACAGTAACGTTGGACTGATTTTTCCGTGGTGCGCATCTGTCAAAGTATTGATTATTCTTGCCTGAATTCTATGCAGTCTGGCTGATAACAGTGCTAGTTGCGTGGCCAATGCACAGCCGAATTTAAAGAGGTCTGTTTGGTACCTGTCCGTCTGCTCCTTGCGGATCCATGATGCCACTTGCACTATTTGCGCATCCACCATATCGAACTTCTGTTTGATGTTTTGCTCCCCTTAACTGAAGTTTGATTATTGAGTAGCTTGTATAAATGGTTGTCATTTTGTCTGAGTGTGTTGATGGTCTTCGACATCTCTTCTGCATAGCTGGTGTCCAAAACACCGAACAATGAGTTGGCAATGTTTCCGATGAAGTTAACCGCGCCCCGTTTGGATCGTGAAAGAAGGCTATTTTCTTCAGTTAGTTCTACGATGTCTGCTTCAAGGTGTCTACTACATTCTCGCAGGCCAATTTCCGCACTAGAGTGTCGCACATCGCCCTTAATGTCTTTGTTCCATTGATGAAACGTGCTGTTTCTTCCCAATATGGCTGCAGATCGTAGTAGGAAATTATTTTCCACTCAGAGCGTGATACTTCCATCTTGGTGATGCCTTCAAAGTGGATGTCGATCTTGGTGTCGAATTCTGTGGTTTCGATGTCTGTCGAAAGCAAAAGTGGAAGTGCCAGCAGAGCTATTATCACTGTTGTCATTGTTGACATGGATGTAATTTTTCGTCGTTTTGCCTTGGGTAGTTCCTCTGGGGACACTTCCTTACGATCCGGTTGCGGTGACCTTGATGCCAGACTTGGTTGGTTGCCTGAGGGTTGGGTTTCCGTTTCCCCATCTTTAAGCCGTGGAATTGGAGCGAGGTATCTGATTGCTCGCTTCAGCACTCCGGAAGCTGTTTTGACATCTGCCACTCTGATTATGTCATCTGGAACCTTATACGTTTTCACTATTCTTCCCAAGGGCCACTTCATCACTGGGACGTTGTCTTCCTTGAGTACCACTATGTCCCCTGGTTCTATGTTCGCCATCTGTTTTTGACATTTGTTCCGGTACTGTAACTCGTTGAGGTAATCCCGGGGCCATCGTTTCCAAAACTCGTGTTTCAGCTGGGACACTAGCTTCCATCTTGTTTCTAGGTTGAGCTTGGCAGAAGTGGCTTGTGCATCAATTTGTGCAGTGAGTGGTTCTCCTATCAGAAAATGCCCTGGAGTAAGTGTCACAATGTCGTTCGGATCATCTGCGATCGGTGATATCGGGCGAGAATTCAGTATCGCCTCGATTTCGATGATCAGGGTTTCGAGTTCCTCATAAGTTAAGCTGGCATTTGCTGTGCTTCTTACCAGCAGATGCTTCGCCGATTTGACTGCAGCCTCCCACAGTCCACCAAAGTGTGGCGCTCTTGGGGGGGTAAAATTGAATTGGATTCCCCTTTTCCCGCATTCGTGGATGATTTTTTCTTGTGCCTCTTGTGAATGTATTACCGAGTTTAACTCTGGGAGCTTGTTCTTAGCTCCTACGAAATTAGTGGCATTGTCACAGTACAGGTTTTGACAATGACCTCGCCTGCCGAAGAAACGCTTGAGGGCCCCATTGAATGCCTCGGTGGTTAAGTCACTCACTAGCTCTAGGTGGACTGCCTTTGTGGTGAAGCAAACGAACACCGCAATATAAGCCTTGTGCGGCCTTTTCCCACGAAGTTTGTAATGCACTGTTACAGGGCCGCAATAATCTACACCCCTGTTTATGAATGCTCGAGATGGTGTGAGCCTTGAGGAAGGCAGGTTTCCCATGATCTGATTGAGTAGTTCTGGCTTTGCCTTGCTGCATGTGACGCATCGATGCACTGTTGCTCGTGCCATGATTTTTCCTTTTATGGGCCAAAATCGTTGTCGCATCATTCCCAACAGTGTTTGCACGCCGCAGTGTTTGTTCTCCTTATGTACCATTTCGAACATCAATTTTGTAATGTTATCGTTGAATGGTAGAAGAAGTTGGTGTTTTGAGTCGTATGCCAATGATGAAGCATCTAGTCTCCCTCCAACCCGTAGCAATCCCTTGTCATCCAAAAAGGGTGCGAGGTTGGACAAGTTGCTAGGCCGCTGGAGCTCCTTATGATGTTTCAATTGCTTGATTTCTTCCTTAAAGTCTGCCGCTTGTATTTCTTTGACGATGCGCATTAGTGCTAGCTCCAGTTCTGCTGTGGTTAAGTTTCGTGATGACGGCTGTGCTGCAGTTTTGTTTTTAGCTTGCGTAATGAACCTTAGCACGTAACCGATTATGCGTTGCAGCCGGTGAAATGAGTTGCGTGCTTCACCTTGTAAACCATCTCAGTTTCTTCTACCGATGCGACCAGTGATTTTGTGTGGTTCTGCTCTATTTGTTTCTTTGATTGTTACAATGCGATTGGCGATGAATGTGTTGTGTGCTGCGTCTGAATTTACCCAAGCCAAAACTATCTCGGAATCGGTCCAGAAATATATTCCTTAAATTGAATATCTGCTGCTATTCTTTCTGCCAACTGGGCCCCTAATGCGGCAGAAAATAACTCTAAGCGGGGTATTGTTTGTTTTTTCAGTGGAGCTACCCTTGACTTTGCACATAATAATCTTGTCAGGACGGTGCCTACTAGAGAAAATGTGTAGTTGCATAGTTTCCGGGAGTCTTCCCTTAAATATATGCCTTGAGATCTGGAGTGTTTTAACTCTTCAAGATGTGATCTGAACGTGAGCCATCTTGTATGTAGCTCTGCTGGAAGCGCCTGATCCCAATCTAATTTTAGCTCCTATATTGGAGACAGTATTCCTAATGGGTCGAAGAGTCTTGCTAGGTCTGACGTGACCGAGCGTTTTGTTATCCTTTTTACTTCTTCTATGTTGACCTTGACAGCTAAATGGTCCGGTTTTGGGAGCCATGTGAGCCCCAATGTTTTGACGGCGGAAGCCCTTGTGTTTTCCAAGTCCAGATTAACCTCTAGATCTCCTTCTGCTATATTTTGGAGCAGTTGAGGGTGGTTGGCCCTCCATTTTCGTAGATTGAAGCCGTTTTCCTTCATGACCTTTATTAGTTGTTCTTGTATGAGCATTGCTTTGGATATGTTGTCTGCTCCGCCTAAGCCGTCGTCAACATAAAAGCTGTCGTTTAGAAATTGAGAGGCTAGCGCATATCGAGAAGCATTTTCGGTGGCAATTTGTTGCAGACATTTCGTAGCTAGATATGGTGCTAACCTAGTTCCATATGTGACCGTGTTTAGCTGATAATATGTTATTGGCATGTTGGCATCCTTTCGCCAAATTATCAGTTGAAACGGCCGATCTTCTGGTGCTAGTAAGATTTGACAGTACATTTTTTCGACATCAGTGGTGAACACGAACCTTGGCATTCTAAAACGCAGCAATATTGAAAATAGATCGCTTTGTACCTTTGGTCCTGTGTACATAATGTCATTTAGGGAGTGACCGGTCGATGTTTTCGCCGATGCGTCAAATACCACGCTGAGTTTTGTGGCTGTGCTCTCTGGTCTCAGTATACAGTGATGAGGTATAAAATAGTTTGGCGTAGTAATCGTATCTGCTGATATTTTCGTCATGTGCCCCATGGGCTCATACTCATCCATGAACTTGAGAACTCCGTTCGTAATTGGGGAATTTTCTGTAGTCGGTGTTCTAGTGATAGCAACCTGTTGAGCGCTATTGAGTGCGAGTCCTCCAGGACCATGGTGTCCTGATGGAACGGTATTTTCACTATGAACCGATTTTCCTTATTTTTTGAGGTGTGTCAGGCAAAGTGCTCCTCACACCTTTCCTCGTCCAGAGATAATGGGGCCTATTATCAATTCCGTCGGTACGGAAAGTCGATAGAAATCACGACATTTATCAAAATTATCTACTAAATTCCGATAAGTTTTATGATTTCTATCGAGTTACGAGTTCCGACGGAATTCATAATAGGCCGCAATGACTTCTTGTTGCCTTCCAGTTCCCAAAGTTTCGAGATAGAGGTTTCTAGGGATTCGTCTGCCAAGCACATTCCACAGGATGCATCTTTTGGGCTTCCTTCGTTGAGTCTGCCAGACACAATCCATCCGAGTGCAGGATCTTGCATTATTGGTAGATGCGGGGATAGCTTGATCTGCCCAATGGTGAGAAGCTGGTGATAGTGCTCAGCTCCCAACAGTAGATCTATTTTGTCAGGGCGATTGAAGTTTGGATCCGCTAACTGGATATTCCTTGGTAGTGACCATTTTTCAGTATTAATGAATTGCGACGGCTGGGGCGAGATGATGCGAGACGAGCGCTTCAATACGTGCTGTGAAGCCCGTGTTTCTGGAATGTAAGGCAACGTTCGCTCTATGTTGTGTTTTTGTGTTAGTTGCCCCGATGCCGGTTATGTTGACATGTGAGCTTTTCAGTGGTAGCCCAAGCAGTTTTACCAGGCGTTCTGTTATGAAGTTAACCTGTGACCCTGAGTCTAATAAAGCGCCGCATTCAACTTCTGTGGCGTCCGTTTTGATTATAACTACTGCTGTGCTCAATAGGACGTATGACTTCGGTCCCCCTTTGTCCGTCGCGGTGAGTGAATCTTCTTCAGAATTTCGTGATGAGGTGGATGCTGCGGAGGCAGCTTCTGGCGTCCTTTTTTTGGTCACTTCTGATGCTGCTGATTTGCTCCCGGTTTTGGGCTCACCCTCACGATTCAGGCTTGGCCTTGATGAGTTTCTGCTAGTTTCCAGGTGCAAAAGTGAATGATGTTTCTTGTTGCATTTTATGCATGATCTTGACTTGCAAACCTTTGAGGAATGTCCGGGTCTCAGGCAGTTTACGCATAATTTTTGTCTTTGGGCATAATTGACCCGTTCATTTGGTGTCACCCTTGAATTTCGTGGCACCGGAATAATGAGTGACTTCCATTGTGGCAGATTGAGCAGGATGGTTCTCGTTCCTTTGGTGCGGTGGCGGAAGCACATGTTTTTGAAACAAATTTTTCCTTCTGACCCATTGCTTCCATTGAGTGAAAGCAGGTTTCAAGGAAGTCGAGGAAGCTGTTTAGTCCCTGAACTTCCTTTTGGTTTGCAATTGACCGCTCGTACAAAATGTGCGTTCCTCGATCCAATTTTTTTACGAGCATATGTATTAAGATGGGGACCGAAGTGGATGTAGGGATCCCCATGTTTTATAATGCATGCAAGCATTCCTTTGTTACATCGTTTAACCCTTTTATTGACGTGGACGTAGCTGTAATTACTGGTTGTTCCAGTAGTTGGTTCATGATGGATGCTACAAGAACCCGTTTGTTGTTATATCGGTTTTGCAACAGCTTCCATGCCGTTTCGTAATTTTCGGCGGTGGCTGATAGGTGGCCTATTAGCTGTTCGGCCTCCCCACTCAGGTTCGATTTTAGGTAAAACATTTTTTGAACTGTGGAAATCGGCTGATTATCTACCAGTTGGGAGAAGAGGTCGAAGAACGAGATACATTTTAAATATTCTCCATTGAATTTGGGGATTGTGATTTTCGGAAGATGAATGGTTTTGTTTTTAACCATTTCCCCATTTTGCTCTGACGTATTTGTTGTAATTTTGAAGTTTGCATAGGCTGCCGCTTCGACAGCTGTGTATGCTTCCATGTCGTACCCATCCGTTGTTGGGCCAAGGCTGCCTTCCCCTATCGAGAAGTGCAGTTTTTGGATCTGCTCCCATAGTTTTTCTTTAAACCTCATGTTGGTCGTCGTGGGGTTCATCGCGAGGAGTGGTTTTAGTGAGGCGATCATAACATTTTGCCTTCTGATAGCTGAATTGATCGAGGACATTGCTTGAGGGCCGGCTTTGGGTTTGTCAAGACCTTGCGTTTCCTTTTCCTCTGTTTGAATTCCAAGAGGCTGCGTTTCTTTTCCCTCTGTGTGAGTTTTGGGTGGTTCCGTCATGCCGGACTCCTTACCTTGGCTTAGGTGCCAATCGAGGTACCGATAAATAGAACTCGAGGTGGTCGCTCCAAGAGCTCAGGTTGTATGGTGGGTTAGTCAAGGCAGTAGCACCAGGACTTGTGGGCAATAACGTCAGGCACTTGAACCTGGTTATTCTGGAGATGGGAGCAGTTGCGCTTAAAAGAGTGAATCAAAGCTGGTTTGCTGGTCATACATTTCTCAAATCTTTATTCTAAATTCTTAGCTTATATACAAATTAGATCTTACAATTATGCTGACTAGTGCATTGCTCTTGACTTCTGCAATACTAGGTCACTAGTCAGCAGTCTACCGTTCTAGGTCGTCAATAAGTGAAATTGGTGACCACCGTACTAGGTTGCCAGCTGTCGCAACTGCTGACACCAGCAGTTGCAATGCTGACGCTAGCGACGGCACACTTATTGACGGCCGTAAGCTTAAATATGACGCAATCGCTACTCAGCACTTCTGCTTGTTCTGGAATTTCATGCAAAGAAATATGCCGGTGTCTGCATATTTGGACAGAAATGAACAGACGCAATGCGTGTGGACGGCGACATAAAGGGCAACGTACGCCATGTGCCGCTACAGGATCCCTTGGGATCGGCTCTACGGTGTCGGACCCATTCGTAGCCCTACAGGTGCTGGCAACGGTGCAGTTGCTGCACGAGGAGCGTTGGTGCGCGGAGTAGCAACGGGTGTTGCACGTGCTCGTGGCACGGTAACCGCCGAGCGAATCCATGTTTGTTGACATCTGTTAAGAAAGGATAATCGACTTTAGTGTCTTGTAAAGGCATGAGGGGTGCTTAATTTAGCACTATATCTATATGTATGTCGTATATAAGGCTTGATCATTGTATATATGATAAGCGGTTTTATTTGCGGTATAACATGTTAGTATTCACGATTTCGAGGGATCTAGTCCTTCGAGCTACCTCTTTAGGAGTACGGTATTTAACTCTTTGTAGTAACATCGCTTGGTGGATGCATTGCCTTTATTTGATTGACTACGGTTATTATCGATTTTTAGATATTCGCGCGATTGGTATTAGCGGTATTAGGCTCGGTTGGTAAAAAGCATAGTTTGACGAGCTGCAAGGCCCTCAATGGGAAAGACAGCATTGGCGCTGAACATCGCACTTAATGCTTGTAAGATTTTGCAAAAAAGAACAGATAAACACCATTATGTAGCATTCTTTTCACTTGAAATGTCAGCAGAGCAATTGACCGCAAGTGTGCGTAGATCAACTACCCGGATGTGACCGTCGGAACCGTAGTGTACCTTTTCGATGCGGGCTAGCCGCCATTCCGTAGGTGGGAGACAGTCGTCATGTGTTAGGACGCATTCTCCAATTTTAGGAGCTTCTTGGGTGTTTTTCCACCGATATATTTTATGGAGGTCTTTGAGATATTCTTCCTTCCATCCGCGACTAAATTCATGATGGAGAATTGTGATTCGTTCCCATCGATTTATGAGAGAGAGTGAGTCCACGTTTGGTTCTGGTATAGCCAGAAGTGGAGCTCCTCTAAGAAAATGCCCAGGTGTGAGGGCTGTAAAATCGGAGGGATCTTGCGAGAGCGCTGATAGCGGCCGTGAATTTAGAACGGCTTCAACTCGTATGAGTAGCGTTGTGAACTCTTTAAATGTAAATTTATGATTGCCAGCGGCTTTCTTGAAAAGTGATTTAAAGCTTTTAACAGCTGATTCCCATAGTCCACCCATATGTGTGGCGCTCGTGGCGATGAATTGCCAATTGATGCCTTGAGGTGCATATTTTTCAATGACATGCGGCAAGACTTCTTTTGCGAACTGTACGAACTCCTTTTCGGTTGCGCGTTGGGCACCGATGAAGGTTTTACCGTTGCCGCTCATGATTTTGGAGGGAAATCCTCGCCGTCCGACAAAGCGTGCAAATGCCGCGAGGAAAGCTGAAGACATCAAGATAATGAGGCGGATTTTATTTGAGTTCGACTATTTTGAGAGTTATTGTGATGGTTTATATGGAGCATCGAATGGTGTCTCCCTTGGAAATATGCGCACTTGTGAACACTTGGACATCTCTGCACTGGGTGAGTCTTTGATAAACAGTTTGTTCAGAGTTTCTTAGTCCTGATTAAGTTATTTCGCTCGTTTGTTGATAATTTTATAAATTTCTCGCACGATCTTATTGAATGGCCTCCGTTGCACAGTTCAACGCATGACAAATATCTACGTTGTTAAGATGTGAACGATTGATTTTTGGTAAAACTTTTGTTGTTTGAGCTATAGTTACTCCTGTTATGGGAGTTAAAATTACTGGCTTGGGGTTTAAAGGAGCTTTAATTTTCTTTTGCATTTTTCGGCTTTGTTTCCTTGGTACCTACCCGTTCTGCGATTTCGAACTCGGTGGTTAGAAAATCTTTCATTTGTTGCCACGTTGGGCATTTTTTACGGGATGAGAGCGATTGCTCCCATAAAATTAAAGATTTTTCTGGTAATGTGGCAGCACAAATATTGACCAGAATTAGGTCCGAGACTTCAGTGGGAATTTTTTGGGTTTCTAGAACCGACAAACAGTTTGTAATTTGAGAAATTCCTCGCTAGTTTCTTTTTGAATTTTTGGTAGATTCATAAATGTCGTTAGTTGTTTATCGACTAATACTCTTTCATTTTCATATCTAGCTTTTAGCGATTAAAATTGTCATCGTTAAATGTGAACTGTTTAACTATTACTCCTGCTTGACCTTTAGTTTTATTTCTTAAATGGTATAATTTTTGCGCTTGTGATAGCTTTGGGTGGTTTATGTAAACGGCTGAGAACATATCTCGGAACGACGCCCATTGCTCATAACCCCCATGAAATACTTCAGTATCACAGGCCGGCACTATGAGATATATGCCAGAATTTGTTTCTTTGATTTGTGTTTGGGGCAGCTCTACTCGTTGTAGAGTAGGTGCAATAATTGGCCTTAGAAGTTTTAATTGATCGGAGATCATGGCCTTTGTCCGGTCTAAGCAGTTTTCATACTTTGAATAAGCCGATTCTTAAAAAGTTTCTGGCAAGTTTGAATCATCAGTTTCGAGGATTGCGTCATATGCCGTTTGGAGCCTTGTCCAAAATCTGTCAAGAGATTTGTCCTTGACTTCTAAAACTGATTCTGTATTATCCTCTATAGGGAAGGTATTTATACGATATGGCTATCAAATGGAAGGTGTTAATAGAAGTTGTAAGTGAAATTTGTTTCAATGCAGGAACCAGTTTCCGATATATGGACCAAAATGTGGACCAGGTGTGACCCTAGAAAGTGTTTGGACAATATGAGTATCAAATGAAAAGTGTTGATTAGGGTCTTAACTGGGAGTGGTTCTAAGCCCCATGTCCGAACCCGTTTTCGAAATATCGACCAAAATATGGACCAGGTGTGTCTCAGAGGATGTTTGTACGATATGGGTATCAAAAGAAAGGTGTTGGTAAGTGTTTTAAAATGGAGTGGTTGCCTGTCCTATGTACGAACCAGTTTCCGAAAGGTTGACGACATGAATACAAAATGAATATGTGAGCTATGGGAACTATGCATACTTAATCTTTAAGACTGAATATCTCTAAAAATGTTCATCGCAGCTAACTGGGAATTGGTTTGCAGATATGCGATATCAATACCACTCTCACAAAAAAAGTTCTAATATCTCAAATATACGCATTAGGCTGGGTCGATTTGTATGAACGAAAGTCAACCGATATCGCGCCATCGATTTTTCGATAGGTTTTGGGCTCAAGAAAAAAAGTTCCGCTACGCATACCGCAAAAAATAATTTTCGAGCCTGCGAAATTTCATTTTTTTGAATTTTCTTCGACTTTGATTTTTAAGATCTTTTTCATGACCCACTAAACAAACTTTCATTTGATTTGAAAATTTTCATGTATACCCTGTCCGGTAAAAACGTTGGCGATAACATTTTTTTGAAAAAACCAATATTTTTTGGGTTTTGGGGAGTGTTTTGGTCAAAAAATCGACCCTTTCCCTTTTTATTTTTTAAGGGTTTTTTCAGCATGTATGCAAACATGCTTTCGATGAAAACGAATTTTTCTCATATATCCTGTCTCACTCAAAATTATGCGCTAAAAACGTTGACGATAACGCGCGGTAACATACTCAATGTTCCCTCTATGTGCGGCAATGGATAGGCGTCCTTTACCGCCAAAGAGTTAACTTTTCGACTATCAAGACATAATCGCACTTTCCCTGGTTTCCTAACCAACACAAGCGGGGATGACCAAGAGCTATTTGACTCCTCGATAACACCTAAAGAAATCATTCGATCAATCTCTTCGCCTATTAACTTCTGCACAGCTGGCGAGATCGGGTAATGGCGTTGTTTAATCGGTTTAGCGTTGCCGACATCGATAAAATGTTCGACGAGCGTTGTTTTACCCAAACCTTTTTCTTCAAATGAAGGAAAACATCGCACTGCCGCATCCAGCTTCTCTTTTTGAAGGGCCGACAATACATGGGTGTTTCCTTCTTCTTCATGGATGTTTATTTCACTAAGTATATTTGGAGCAATTTGAAACTTTTTCCAAAAATTTACCCCCAAATACACGTCTTGACTAAGAGTTGGTACAATGTAAAAATCGAATGCAAAGGTATTGTTTTGGTACTGAACATCAAGGGTTACGATACCTACTACTTTTTGTTTAGTGCCATCAGCCGTACATAGCTTTGAATCAAGTTTTTTCATTTTCAGGTTTTTCGCTAGTACATGTATAGATGCACCGGAGTCGAGCAAACCTAAAACCTCTTTATCTAAGATTTTTATAGTAGCATACGGTCGGATGTCACCTGGTTTACATATGGTGGTGGCAGATAAAGATTCGTTTTTCTCTTTAACATTTGCCCAATAATTTCTTGCTCGAGTAGTCGATCGTGACTTCGGGAATAACTTTTCACGCCTAGCTGCATACTCTTGTAGTCGCACGTGCTATGGACGAATTGGGTGGACAGGCAAATCTGGTCTGTTGCATGGGTCTGAACGTTTTAAAATTTGTATAGGGCTTTTTACTTGGGTGTTGGCTTGGGATGCCTGCTGGTGTTGATGAAGACACCCCTTTGTTTGTTTTCCGAACTATTACAGTTGGGGCAGTTCGGTAAAGAGAAAGCAAGCAATCCACATCATAGCAGAAAACACGACGAGGCTTCACACATTGTTTATATCCATGCCCCGTCTCGTCGCAATTCCAGCATTTCCTTTCTATAGCGTCTAGTCCCGCGGAATCAATATATTCTTATATCTTGTATAGGTTTGGATGAAAATTTTTTCAATGGAAAAAGCCAATGGTATTTAGAAAAATGATCTAGAACGATGAACAGGCCAATATGCCCCTTTTTGCTCTTAGGATAGGGTCCTAATATGTCGACGTATAGTCTCTGGAATGGACGGCACGATTCGGACTTTTGTCCCATCGGTGGTTTCAAAATAACATTAGGGGGTTTCGTCGTTTTACATATTTCGCAATTTCTTACATATTCTCTAACATCTTTGGTCAATCCTGGCCAGTAAAAGTTTCGTTTGATATAAGTTAAAGTTTTAAATATACCTCCGTGTGCAGATATAACTGAACCATGGGCTCTGGAAATGACATCGCCACGGAAAGCTTTTGGAATCCACAGTTTCCAGGACCTACTCTCTTGTTCGTTTTCTCCCGACGCATGTTCAGTTCGGCGATATACGAACCCATCAATGACCTTAGGTAGGTAGGTAGAAGTGGCTGCCGCAAAGGCACACCTAGGCCAGTAATAAAAGGCCCGTTGTGATACCACCAAACACTAGAAAAGTCAGTCCCGGGGCCCGGCCATATGGAAAATCCCAGTGCTGTCGGGACTCTCCATATAGCCGAAACCCGGGACTGACACTCCTAACCGACACCGCTACCCCTCCTCGAACCATTTTTATAACTTGATGAAGGCCATCAAGTCCTTTATGCCTAGCTCCGCGACCTGGCTTAAGTTAACCAGGAAGGGAACTCCCAGAGAGCGCCTTCTCGCTCCGGTTAAGGCCGGGCAGTTACAGATGAGGTGCTCCACCGTTTCCTCTTCCTCATCATCTTTGCAACTCCTGCAGCATCGTCGGTAGGGAACGCCTAGCCTTGCTGAGTGCCTACCAATAAGGCAGTGCCCGGTTAAAACACCTATTAATATGGAGATTTCCTTCCTTTTTAGGGCGTATATGTGTATAGATCTTTTAAGATCGCATTTTGGCCAGGTTTGCTTGGATATCCGGCACCCTGGGGCTTGTAGCCATCTTTCGTTGGCTTCACGGAGTGTATGCTCCTTCAGCATTAGCTTGCTCGTGGCAAACGGCATACCTATGCGCTCTTTATCTTGAGGAATCTGCTTGGTCGTGCCCTGCCTGGCAAGTTCGTCTGCCCTACAGTTTCCCTCAATGTCCCTGTGTCCCGGCACCCATGTGAGGTTCACGCGGTTCTGTTGGGCCATCTCTTGAAGAGATCGACGACAGCTGAGCGTCAGTTCAGAGTTGAACGAGTAAGAGCCAAGGGATTTGATGGCCGCTTGGCTGTCGCTGAAAATACAGATATCCTGTCCGATGGTGCGTTCACCTATCCAAGTCACGGCGTCCATGATTGCTGAAACTTCAGCCTGGAAGACGCTGCAGTGATCAGGTAGTCTAAAGGAGAGTTCTAGGTCCAAATCCCTTGAGTAAACCCCTCCTCCGACTCTGCCGTCTAACTTCGAGCCGTCGGTGTATATAAAAGTGCCGCCATTAGTAGCGGGACACCGATCTATGTTCTCCCAGTCTTCCCTGCTGGGAATGTTTATTCTAAAACAACAATCTCCGACTGTTGTGGTCGCACACCGATCTGTGCTCAGAGGGAGAAAGCTGTAAGATCTTAGAATACAGGAGTGTCCAATAGTGCTTGCGCCCCAGACGGACGTTTCCCTTAGACGCACAGCCGATGCTGCTGCTGCCCGGTACCCTTCCAGATCGAGTGGCAAAAAGCCAAGAATGGCCTGGAGAGCTTCATTGGGCGTTGTTCTTAACGCCCCGCTTATACAGATCATACTCGATCTGTGGACTTTCCCTAACAGATTTAGGTTTGTTGCCTTTCTTAGCGCAGGCCACCATACCACGACTCCATACAGCATAATTGGCTGGATTATCGCAGTGTAGATCCATCTGCAAATTTTGGGGCTGAGCCCCCATTTTTTGCCAATGGCTCTTTTACACGTGTAAAGTGCAATGCACGCTTTCCTCTGGCGCTGGATGACATTCTCCTTCCAGTTAAGCTTTCTATCTAGAACTGTGCCTAGGAATTTGGCTTTGTCAGCTAAGTTCAGGCGCACGCCATCTAGTTCTGGTAGGTTCAAAGGTGGTACCTTGTACCGCCTGGTATAAAGGACAAGCTCCACCTTTCCCGGGTTGATGCTAAGTCCGCAGCGATAGGACCATGAAGAAACTTCTCGCAGTGCTACTTGCATCAAGTCACACAGGGTTTGTGGGAATTTGCCCCTATATACAATAGCTAAATCGTCTGCATATGCCACTATCTTCCCGCCCCCCCACCTTGTGTCTCGTAGCAGCGAGTTTACGGTGAGGTTCCATAGGAGCGGGGAGAGAACACCACCCTGAGGCGTTCCTCTTGTGACATAGCGTGAAAGATCAACTGTTCCCAGTGAAGAAACTATTTTCCTTCCCTTTAGTAGTTGATCAATTAGTCCAATAAGAGACCTATTTATGCCCAGGTTTGTTAAAGCAGTGTTAATAGCCTCCGGCCTTATATTGTTGAAAGCCCCTTCGATGTCCAGAAAGGCCACGAGACAGTACTCCTTTTCATGCAATGATTTTTCAACAATAGAGACTAGGCTGTGGAGGGCGGTTTCCGTTGATTTACCTTTGGTGTATGCATGTTGATAGCTAGAAATAAGGTTGCTATCAATAGTAGAGGAGAGATAATCGCTAATTATCCTCTCGAAGGTTTTAAGTGCAAAAGACGAGAGACTGATTGGTCTGTAGTCTTTAGGCTCATAGTGTGAGGCCTTCCCAGCCTTTGGAATAAAGACTACCGTGGCGCTTCTCCAGGAGCACGGAATGTAATTAAGAGCCAGGCAGGCTGAATAGAGAACTACCAGCCATTTAGCTGATATTTCCAGCGTGTTTATGAGTTGTGCGGGGAAAATCCCGTCTGGCCCAGCTGCCTTGAACGGCTCAAAGCTTTTGAATGCCCACCTTACCCTTTCCTCCGTAATGGGTATGTTTACCGCCAGCTTTGTTGCAGATGCTACAGGTGCATCATACAAGTTCCCCGGAAAGTGTGTGTTCAGGAGCAGCTCCAGGGTTTCCCCTTCCGTGCTGGTCCAAGATCCGTCAGGCTTCCGTAAATAGCTAATGGCTGTTTGAGTTTTTGATAGCACTCGTCTAAGTCTCGCTGTATCATCGACTTTTTCGACCCCGGTGCAGAAATTTCTCCACGAAGTTCTCTTCGCTTGCCTTAGAGCCTTTTTATAGGCCCTCAGTTGAGCTTTACATTCGAGCCATTCAGGCTCCGTACCGATGCTCTTGGCCTTGTTAAATTGCTTCCTGCATGATATACGGAACGAATCCAGGTCGTAAGACCACCAGTGGGGTCTATGTTTGCCGCGTGGTTTTGGTACTGGACAAGCCTGCTCTAGGGCATTTGAGAGCGCCGTTGTAAAGGTCATTACCAGATCATCCAGTTCTCCCACTGATGAGGGGGCTTGTGGAGGTAATACTGGTAGGTCCCTAGCTAATATTTGGTTATGTAGCTGCCAGTTAGTGTTGCGTGGATTTCGTTTCATAACTGGCTGCTCAACAATAAAGTCTAACACAATTTCTATGTACCGGTGGTCAGAAAATGAATGCTCATCAAGAACACGCCATTTTCTGACCCATTCATAAGCGCCTTCGCTACAAACAGTGAGGTCTATAACCTCCCTACGAGCTTTAGTTATAAAAGTAGGCTCGTTACCCACGTTACAAACTACCAGGTTAGTTGTTAGTAGGTAATCAAACAGAGACTCGCCCCTAGCGTTAATACCGGAGCTTCCCCACTGGACGTGATGAGCATTAGCGTCAGCTCCAATAATAAGACGGCCCGTACAGAAATTATCCACCAGATCTTTCACCTCCTTTTGTGGAGGAGGTTCTTCGGCGTCATAGGGCATATAGACCGACGCCATCGTTAGGCTGGTGCTGCCGACTGTTAAGCTGGCAGCTGTAACGTCACCATTTGAGTAGTTGGGTAATAGAAAGGTGTTTAGCTCAGACTTTACCAAAATACAGGTTCTGACCTTGCCCTCATCATTGGCTTGGATGAGCTTGTACCCCTTAGTCCCCAATCCACAGATCCTAGAGCTATTGACCCAGGTCTCTTGGATAAGGACCACGCCTACGTCGCCTTTAGAAAGACGACTGCTTAAAACAGCCGAGGCTGCTTTAGATTTGTGCAGATTTATCTGAAGCACCACCAACATGAGAGAGCTCAGACTTCCCTGCCGCCAGCGTGTCGTCGAGGTCTGGCCTGTTCCGGGGGCTGTCTCTCAACGAGGAGTTGTTCAGAGCACCTGCACGATTTGGCGTGGCGGGAACCCTGCTGTCTGAAGCAGCATCAACGTTAGTGTGCTCAGGTTTAGCCACGATCGTGACGTCGAGGCCTTCTTCGTCAAGCAGGCTTTCTTCTATCGCCGAGTTGTTCGCAGCACCATCGCAATTTGACGTGGCGGATAACATACTTTCCGCGTCGGACTCCTCTGCTTCCCCTTCCGATGCCTCGATCTCCGAGTCCTGCGGAGCGTCCGGAATAGCAGCGCGCTGTGCATCGCCACGGTATACGTGGATCACGATCTGACCCAAGTCGTAATGCACTCGTCCGTTGCACCGTTTAAAGGGCTCGAGCGTCTCCTTATTCAGAGTGATAACCACCTGTCTATTGGGCCCAACCACATCATCGACCAGATTTACGCCCCAATCCTGCGTCGGGAGAGACGGATTCCAGACCTGCAGCATCTCAAGAATATTCTCGGGTTCTGCAGGGACGGCAGGAATCCATGCCCTTGCCCTTGGCCGAGCAGGAATGTCCTTCCAGTCGACGACATCTAGTCTTGCCCCTGGGTAGACTTCAGTCTTGCAACTGCTGCCTTATACAGTGCGACAGTTCTTGCATCCTCGCACGTGAATATTTTGATCTGACCTTGGTGCCAGCCCGCGTCAGTACCTCGCGGCGGACTACCCGGAGACTCACGCATTAAGTCGAGGAGGGCCCTGCCCATTTCATTCCGGACATACAGCCACCGGTCTTTGGGGATGGACCAACGGTCGTTACCTCGGTCAATGAAACCTATAAGGATTCTGTCCTTGTTTACTTCAGCAAAGCTGAGTTTTCCCACTACGGGGTTCAACTGATGCCGCTTCGGATGGGGGTTTACCTCTCCGTCCGATCTCTGGCGCTTGAAGGGATTACCGTTCACCCTCTTAGGCACATAGGGCCTATGGAAATTTGGTATCAGAGCTTTCGCTTCCTCCACCATCTTCCTTTCTTCCGGCGACAGCTTCTCCTGCGATGCTCCCTCATATTTTTTAAGGATCCTTGCGGCCTTTCTTTTATCCCAGTACGCAAAGCGTCGGGGAGATGCCTCTTGGGGGGGATTCAGACTCGTAGTTGCCATCGCGGTCTCTCCCTTTGCGGCGTCGGCCTTCTCTTTCGAAACTCTGAAACCAGGTCGTGAGACCATTGCCCCAGATGTGAAGAGATTGGGTTTCGTACCAGCGCTTGATGGAAGTTTAGCTTCCGCCGTTTTCTGCTTGACTGCGTAGGCAGCCGCACTGCTGCTTGCTCCCATCAAGTCACTCTTACTTGATAGCAGTTTGGGGGATGACTGACCCGTAGTTTCCATCGCTGTCGGCCTCCCAGTTAACTTTGAGGCGGAGTTTGTCCTCCGGCGTTGTGTTTTCGCTTGCTCCAGCATAGTTCTTCTATGCTGCAGAGTAAACGAAGTCGTTAATTGCTTTGTATTTTGTGTATTCTTCATCTTGTTCGTACGACCCCTCGCCGGACAAGGCCAGCTTAGGGTCAAGTGTAAGGGGAAGTGTGTCGTCCGCCGCGGCAGAGCCCCATACCGCGGTAAGACCATGGTTACTCTCTGAGGCGGTCCGGTATCAGTGAGGCTCCGTTCGACTACAGCCACGATTTGCCTCCCGGCTGCAAACGTCCAATGGGCTCGGTATCGCATAACACCCTGGATTGGGAGGGAAAAGTTTTGCACATTTATATAGCGAGCCGCTTGCTTCAAGACAGACGCTCGCTTACAGCCGCACCTCATGGTGTACAGACGCTGCGAAAAAGACCCCGGTGCGCCCTTAAACCAAGTATGTCAGAGTGGCCCCACCGGGGCTCCCTCTCTTTCTGCCGCGAGCCTAGGTAGCTCAACGTTGCCCAGAGTGCACGAACGAGGACGCAAGAGTCGGGATTGAGCGCGGTCACTCAGCAACCACACCCCATTACACTCCTATCAATGATCTTAATATCTGGAAATTTGTCTTGGTCCTTTGTTACCCTTTCTTTCAGCTCTTCATAATCCGGGTCTGAAAATTGTGCAGATGATAAATCAACTTCGGGTCCAATTTCCTGAATATGGCATACCTCTGAATACATTCGGGAAAGCGCATCCGGAACGATATTTTCCTTCCCTCGGCGATGACTTACGGTAAACTTATATGCTTGGAGTTTTAAAGCTCAACGAGCAAGTCTGCCACTTAAATTAGGCTGGCGCATCAGCCACACTAGGCTAGCATGATCCGTAATTATTTCGAATTCCTGCATCTTCAAATAACAACGGAATCTGTTTATGGCCTCTATCGCTGCCAAACATTCACGCTCAGTAACACTATAATTTCTTTGTGCAGAATTTAGTTTTTTCGACATAAATGCGATTGGTCTTTCCGCCCCATCTTCCGCAAGTTGTACTAGCACGGCACCAATACGCACATTGCTAGCATCACAATGCACAAAGAATTTTTTTCAAAGTCAGGATGTGAAAGCACTGGCGCTGAGGTTAGCAATGTTTTTAGCTTATCGAAAGCAGCTTGAGCTTCCTCCGTCCAAACAAATTTCTTTCTGGTGGAAAGGACCTGTGTTATGGGAAATGCGACATCTGCGAAATTGACAATGAATCTCCTATACCATCCAGCTAGTCCTAGGAAACCTCTGACCTGTTTTAATTTTTTAGGAATAGGCCACGCCAAAATTGACTCAATTTTTCCTGGATCAGTGGATATTCCTCCGTTTCCGATAACAAATCCTAAATAATTTACTTCAGTTACGCAAAAGTTACTTTTTGTAACATTAAGGGTTAAATTCGCTTTTCTAAATCGCGATTCTAATTAATACCTCAATATGTGTATCGAAATCTTCGGACACCACGCAAAGATCATCAAGATAGCCGAAGACACAATGTTTTAAATCTGCGGGAATGATTTCGTCCATCAACCTGCACATGGTGGATGGAGCGTTGCATACACCAAACGGCATTACCCTAAATTGGTACAACGGTCTCCCGGGGATGGTAAAAGCAGTTAATGCTTTAGATTTCTCTGTTAAGGCGATCTGCCAGTATGCATCCTTAAGATCCAATTTAGAAATAATATTTGCTTTTGGTAATCGAGCAAAAATTCCTTGAATATTATGAAGGGGATAGGCGTCTTTCTTGGTAACTGCATTTAGCTTTCTAGCATCTAGACATAGCCTAACCTTGCCTGATTTTATAACAAGGTGCATGGGATTCTCCACGCGCTATTTGAGGGTTCAATAACACCTAGGCTGAGCATCCTATCTATTTCTTGAAACATCAACTTTTCCACTGCAGGCGAAACCGGATATACCGTTGCTTAATGGGTTTTGTGTCAACAATATCTATGTCATGTTCTATCAAGCTAGTGCGACCAAGTCCCTGCTTTTCAAAATTTAGGAAAAGCGATTAAACTGCGTACAGTTGTTGCTTTTGAATAGCCGTAAGAGGGTATAAATTTTCACCTGGATTTTCAGATGATATATTTTGGAGTGAAACTGTTGCGATAACTTCAGGAGCGAGTTCGAAAACTCTCCAAAAATCGATTCCCAATATAAGTCTACTATCTAGTGAAGGTATAATGTAAAATTGAATAGGTTTAATTTCGTCTTTATACGAGATTTCCACGTTGATGGTCCCTTCGACTTTGTGGCTTCTACCATCTGCGGTTTTCACACTAGACGATATCTTACGAAATTGGGGTAAAATGGACACGTCTTTGGTCTTCCCTAGCCAGCTTATGCTGGCACCCGTATCTAATAACCCAAGT
Source organism: Campiglossa producta (assembly GCA_964058755.1). Classification (NCBI taxonomy): domain Eukaryota; kingdom Metazoa; phylum Arthropoda; class Insecta; order Diptera; family Tephritidae; genus Campiglossa; species Campiglossa producta. The sequence goes on from CAXKVI010000004.1 coordinate 47,756,435, forward strand.
TCTTCTAAATTTAGAAATTTGACTTTTGCATAGCATAAGGAACTGCTTTGCTTACACAATATTGCTAAATTCAAAACTTTTTTGTCATTCTTAAAGTAGAACGTTTCATTTTCTCATTTTTATTTAGCAGTTCAGGACAATTTGAAAAGATCCTATCTCTCACTCGATTATAATTGGCCAACCTAACATGATATGGAAGCAATGGATAAGGTTGGTTCTTAATTTTAGGGCTTTCGAATTTCAACACCTCAAGCTTATTGCTTAGGGTATTGTCATTCTGTTGTGAACCTGAAGAACATTGTGCTTTAACCCCACCCTGTATAAAAACATCATTTTGAGTTTTGTGGTTATCAACAGCCTTTTCTGCCATCGGATTTACTATGCTAGATGGTACGTTACAGACATTGTCTGAAATTATAAGATCTTTAGTTACATAGGTTGCGTACGGGTGGTGTTGAACGCAACCCTCTTGGAGTTTTCCTTCCGCCGTTTGGCGGCCGCCGTGGTGTAGCGGTTAAGTGTTCGGCCTTCTACACCAAGTCGTGGCGGTTCGATGCCCGACAAAAGTAACATCAAAAATTAGAATTTTTCTAAACGGGGTCGCCCCTCGGCAGTAGTTTGGCAAACTCTCCGGGTGTATTTCTGCCATGAGAAGCTTCTCAGCAAAAAATTCATTTGCTTTGCAAGTGCCGTTTGGAGTCGGCAAAAAACTGTAGGTCCCGCCAACTTGTAGGAAAACTCAAAAGCAACACACCACAAGTTGGAAAGAGAAGCTCGGCTAAAAATCTCGTTAGAGGTTATGATAACCTGTTGGTATTTCGCCGCCATTAGTTAGTTTACAAGAGTCACTATTCGGTTTGTATATATTTGCTGCACCGCATCCATAGCAAAAGACCTTGCGTTCGCTAAGACAGTCCTCCCAGTGATGACCTTCTTTAAGGCAATTCCAACATTTCGCGATGGTTATGGCCTGCACGGTTTGTTCGGTGTCCTCATCGGGTTCTGCTGCAGAAGTTGTATTTTGCTCCACAATGGATAATTGCCGTCGATTCGGATAGTTGGTAGGTGCATTACGCGCAGTAGGCACGCGACGAAAGCTTTCATCTGCAATAAGATTTTCCCGCATTTGAACTAGCTTACGAAGCTGCGCTAATGATCTAATAGGGATATACAATAGTTCATGACGAATATCAGTACGTAAGTTCCTAGTTATGATTTCTATGAGTTCTTCTTCGGAAAGTTGGTGAGCCATTTTGTCCACCTTTTCCAAAATTGCATGGTAGAAGGACTCAAACGATTCGGAAATACCCTGCTTACGATTTCGGCTTTCTTCTCGTATATCGTAATCTGACCGGTAATCCTTGAATTCGCGCCGCAATGCGTTACAAAAATCCTCCCAATCTATAAATCTAACTATTTTATGATAACGCCAATAAAAATCTCGGCTTTACCCACTAATAAAACTGGCAAATTTCTACATACTGCTTGAAAATCCCCATTAAGGCATTCCGTTGCTAGTGAACTAACCCTGTATAAAAACTCCTCAACTTTAAGACCAGACGACGATCCATCAAAATGCACTTGCCAATTTTTGATTAGCAGAGTTATTTTTTCCGGACTTAAGGTGCTTACATTTTGAGCTACACGGTTATTTCCAGGCGCCTGATTATCCACTATTGGCGCAATTCCCCCAAAACCTGGCTGCATCGGCGTTGGCATACCTCTTAGATTTAAGTTGGACATTGCCTGGCTAATGGACTGGCTAATCTTTTCTTCTATACGGTTATAATTTATATTTTGTTGGTTGCGTCTATTATTACGTGCACGAGATCCGGGACCTCTAAACATATTAGAAGCAGTTGGTAGTGGCGCATTTATCGGCAACAAGGGCATTGAGGAATCCCCTCGGTTTTGTAGATCAAACTGGGTGTTGTCGTTTTCGGGACGTTGATAATTCGAAGCTGCGGCTTCTTCCGCGTATAATCTTTTCTGAAACCGAGTATTATGCCCGTGCATGTTGCCGACTTGTCGGTCAGTTCCCTGATGACTTGTTCGATTTTTGTTCCTTTTAGGTGCGCGTTGTTCGAGGCTAACGGGTTGCAGATCGCGTTTGGCCAATAATTGACGACAAACGGGACAATCTTGCGATTCGCTTAACCAATTTTCTATACAATGTTTATGGAACACATGTTGACAGATAGTAATCCAGCAATCGGCCCCATTCGGCATATCCTGTAGGCACACGGCACAGGAGCAAGCAGATGCTTCCGCGTTAAACGCTGCTTGGTTTTCGGAGCTATGAACCACAGCCATATTAGTCATATATTTTGTTACGGAAATTGGACGGAAAGGTTTTCTATGTACCTTCTAATTAGTGTTCTACTTATCTATGCAGTAGTAGATGTAATATAATTGTTACTCCTTTTCGAGGTAATGGGTTTTCGGATCATTTACTTTTCGGCTTTTCAATAAGAACCCTAATGTCTTCTGATAGTTTAGATAGGAACGTCTTCAATCGGACAAAATTAGCACTGGTGAGCCAATATTTGTGTTCCAAAATGCGGATGTCCTACTTTGTATACATTTATTATTTTACTACTAAGCATTATTTTTATTCAATTGCATATGATCATGGGGGTTGAGAATCTAAGTCTGACATGCTTAAATCTCAATTTCCAAACCCTGATTTTGCACGATAAAACTACTAAATTTATATAAACCCACGGTGGATCCTTTGGATTGAAACATTCCAGGAGGTCACTTCGATAAAATTTGGTCTTATAGAGGATAGGTGATTTAACTGCCGCATCAGATATAAAGATTTGTGATGCACACGGTCGTTTTCAGGACTGAAATGCCTGCACCGAACTCCTGAATGCACTTTGTCTCCCTGACATGCCATTGTTACACCACGAAACCTGCATAAGTTATATTTGTAAGTAACGCTGTCCGAAGATCAACATTACTTACAGTATCGGAGCATACCTGATGAGTTTGGAGTACTTGCATCTGCGAGTGTTTCTTTTTTCTTTAAAATACACTAAGCATGCATATTCATCCATAAACCCACTAAGTATGCATATTCATCCCTAAACCCACTATGTATGCCCCACGTTGGGCGCCATTTATTTGTAATGATCATTTTTGAATGGTGGTATCTAACGATACGTGATTACAGTGGTTGGGGGAAGATAATGTCGGGCGGGACCCTTTTACAAAGCTAGCAAACAGCCGGCCGGGGGAGTTCTTGACATTCCTTCTACCAATACACATTACAAACATTATTATTAGAGTCCCTACTTGCCCTTTGAAAAGGAGAAAAAGAAAAGAGAAGTTTATGACAAAAGCCATCGGAAGATGAAGTTAACTGACAAAACCATATATTTATACCCAGTTGTCATTGAAAAGCCAAATTCGGTGGTATCTCTAGGTGGAGTTGAGACACCGGGTGCAATACTCATGCCCTCCCTAC
>CAXKVI010000004.1:47760106-47869601 GCA_964058755.1 Campiglossa producta
TGAATGACAGTTGGTTGTGATATTCACAAAATATTTCGTTCCACTTAGGGGCTTTCAAGCTATGTAGTTTCAAAAAAAATCGCAACTCTTGCTACTCATATGAGTCTTTTATGACTCGCCTAATCGACCGCTACAAATTATGTGTATTATTATCGGTAGCTCTTGCCCTCGTTGTTACGCCTACAGCATTCGTATTGGGATTTCTAGAAACAGCACCTTGAGAAAATGGAATTTCGATACCAGCAGCTAAATCTTTCTCTGAAAAACTGCGCAACGACTGCGTATCGATTGTTCCTCGACATAAGGGGCATGAGTCATGGTCAGTAAGCCAAATTGTTAGGCATGATCGGTGGAACCCGTGCATACATGGTGTAATTACAAAATTAAAATTCGTTGTTTCATCATTACAAATGGAACAAATGTTACCAGGGGCTACAAGATCAGCCAAATGCTCTTCGCTACGATGCAATGGCATTTTGTACTTCTTATAAGTGATTCAATTAAAGTAATTTATATGGTTTTGAGTTCTATCGAAGCAAAAAAAAAATATGTGTCTTTCTTACTTTGGTTTTTCTATTAAGTCTTGTGAGTTAATGTAATTGTTGGTTTAAAAAAAATAAGAGTTTCAAAATAAAGTTTCATATTTATGCACTTCGAAATGGAATCATGAGCGTTGGTGTAAAAGCAAATTTGGATTTTACTATTTTACCAATAAGCATTTCTTTCACACGCCGTACATATGTAGTAAAAATTGTAAAACCCTTTTTCATAAACATTTCAACTCAACAGCTGGTAAGCGATACCACTGAAAGTATGCTTAACTCCAAGCGTTAAAAAAATTAAGATATTTATAAAAAAAACAAAAATATGCATTTTTAAATACTAGTTGGTTAGATGGACGACCTAGCGCATCCAAACTAATTCCGACACTAGTAAAACAAAAATACTGAAGTAAATATTTTTGGGCCAAAAAAAGAAAAGGTGTTCACATACCCTCTTTTCCTCGGGCCCCACGTTGGGCGCCATTTATTGTTATACGGTAATGAAGTCATATATCTTTATTACACCCGTTCATGCGGGCTTTGGATGGGATTGGAGCGGTTGTGCATGCTTGCTCTTTCCAGGCTTAGTCAGACGGTTTCTCCGGGTTCTTGCTCCTAACACCTCACCCTAGTATATATAAATATGTATAACAACATTTCATGCACTGATTTGGGACAAAACCAAAGGTGGAACCACACCTACAGCGAAAAGGTTAGCATACATTGCACTCAACATTTCTCTCTGGCAAAACGGACGAACAGCCTAATATTGCTTAGATAAAACCGGACAACCAAAAAAAAAACCACGGACTGCAGTGATAAGCATCATCACGATATAATCAATGCGATCTATAAGCAATGAGGGGAAAAAATGCATAAACAAACATAAAACAATATTTTGATGAATGGAGGACAACGGTGGTGTTTTGCTCCTTGTCTCCTCTCGATCGATCCCTTCCCTGCCTTTATACTGAGAGTTAAAATGATCCCTCCCGTGCCCAACCAAAATCAACCAACAATTACATTTCTCTTAGACTTATGCGTTTACTTTAGCATTTATTAATTTTTCACTTTGTTTTTATCATTCAAGAGTAAGTACATTTGTCATACATACAAACAAAAGAGAATTTAAAAGCAGAAATCATTCATTATATTGGTTTATGATAATGTTTTTCTTTTTGTTTCCTTTTTTTGGGCTTTTTGTTTTTCTTTTGCTTTTTCTTTAATTAATAAGAGAGCAAATACTAATTTAAGAATTAAGATTAGGAAAATTTAGCAAAACAGGTTTACGCTAAGAAAAGCGCGCGTACTTTTATATGCGTACATATATTAATATGCTCATGACTACATATTTATTATACAATGCAACAATGTAAAAAAAAAAAAAAAAAAAAGTGATATTAAATTTAACTTAAAGTCTTTTCAATCATGTTTATAAACTTTTTAGATTTTTAGGTAGTGTCTAATTGAACCATCTTGCCTGATGTATAGGCCAGATTTGTGCACATTAACTATGCACTATAATTTTTTTTTTTTTTCTTTCAGAATTGTGTGTTTATTAATTCAACATATGTATATATAGCTTAAACAATATTACAACTTACATGGTTATAGGTCCTCCGTAGATGTTTGCGCAAACAGCAACCGGGTATAGCGTGTACTAGGGTGTGTGAAATTTAATATGTACTTAAAAATTTTTTTTTTTTTTTGTTGGATGCTACGCATGAATTATAATAAGTCTGAGATTTTGAGATCAATGAAATATGAATTAGTGCGCGTGGCTTTCCCTACGCTTAAATTAATTTAATTTGACTTGAAAGCAATTATCATTACCTTTTGGAAAGTAGAAAAATTATTATGTATGATGAATGTAAATTTTACATCTTCTGGAATGTTTTCTTTTTTCTCTTTTTTTCAACTATTTTAATCCTTGCGGATTTAAAAGAAAACTTACTTATATCTTTCTTTAAGTCTACCTATATGTATTTACATATATTTTACACAAACTTTAGATTTGGAAATATGTAGAACATGGAATTGGAAAATGTGTATCCAGCACAGCCTGGAGCAATTTGCATACGCCAGAGCTTGCAACAAGTGGCTATATTCGACATGTGACCAAACGTAGATGTTTAAGTTTTTCTTTTAAAGTCTGATTAGGATTTCTTCTGGTCACCGAAGTAGATTGGGTAACTTCTTTTCTAGATTTCGCTCGAGATTTTGCGAACTTCTATCGTAATCCTGCTGGCTGACCAAGGAAATGGAGTTCTTATGGTTTAAACGCCAAATAAAGCAACTTCTTCAAAACCAGTTAAGCGTGAAGAGAAATAATCAAGTGATGATGGATAGGACTTTTCGCAAATTTAATTCGATTTAATGTCTTATCCGCGTGTTACACGATGGTTATAAAACTTTTAGATTTACTGTTTCTTTAGCACTTGTTATTAGCTTACTTCCAAACTCGAACCTGCTTCTGCGGAAATCCAATCGAAAAAGAACGAGAAGCTCTTCATCTCTTCACTTGACAGCCTCACCTTTCATACTCTCCCTCATTGTCCATTTTCTTTTACTAGGGTTGGGTAACGATCGAAAGCAATATTCGTAGATACTTGAAAATAAAATAATGTATGTGACAGACTACTTCGGCTTCGTCTAATGAGCAAAGGGAAACAGAAAGCCAGCCATCACAGGACAGATTTGAACAATGTAGGGACACCTATCGTTTTTCAAAGCTGAATAATGGCATGGAAAGACAACAAAAAATTCCCGTTTATGTGTTTTGAATATCCTTAGCATGATAGGTCCCTAAAAGTTTTCCTCTCATGTCTTCCAGTACATAGCACGATTTTCCAACGAGGTCTGGAACTCTTGCTTTAACAAAAGTCTTGTCCAATTTACTATTGTACTGTTTCGCCGCATCACTTAGGGTGAAGTTCCTTCTCAACACTTCCTGTCCAATCTGATAACTAACGGGTCTTGAGCGCACGTGGTATCGCCGCGAGCTTTCTTCTATCTACTTGACTCTCCACTCGTCCTTCACTCATCATTCCTATGGTACGAAGCAGTTTGTAGTCTTCACCATGGGTCACCATGTTTTGCCCAAACACGGTAAAATAGGGCGTATGCTTAATTGTTTGGTGGAAGGAGTTCCTGAGGGCACAGTTTATACTACTAAAGTGCACGTCCCATTCCCGCTGGTCGTTTTTAATATAAGCGCAGCATTTATCGATCGATTGACCCGCTCCGAGCTATTGCTCTGTGGGGAATATACGGCCGTGTATAGGTGCTTATCCCCGAATTTCTCCAAAAAGCTATCGAAATCTCGTGACCTAAATTGACTTCCGTTATCCATAACAATGAATTCGGGTACGCCAAAGGTATCAAAAATATGTTGCTCTACAAATGTAATAATTGGGGAAGTTGTGAACTTCTTCAATGGGCATAAAAATGTAAATGTAGACATTTGGTCAAATATAATTAGTATACCAATATGCCCTTGTTTGGATCGCGGAAACGGCCCAATGAGATCGATATATAAACTAATGGCGGCGAAATACCAACAGGTTATCATAACCCCTAACGAGATTTTTAGCCGAGCTTCTCTTTCCAACTTGTGGTGTGTTGCTTTTGAGTTTTCCTACAAGTTGGCGGGACCTACAGTTTTTTGCCGACTCCGAACGGCACTTGCAAAGCAAATGAATTTTTTGCTGAGAAGCTTCTCATGGCAGAAATACACCCGGAGAGTTTGCCAAACTACTGCCGAGGGGCGACCCCGTTTAGAAAAATTCTAATTTTTGATGTTACTTTTGTCGGGCATCGAACCGCCACGACTTGGTGTAGAAGGCCGAACACTTAACCGCTACACCACGGCGGCCGCCATAGAGATCGATATATAGCCTCTGGAAAATTCTTTCGATGGGACGAAAGTTACCCATGGGAGGTCTCAACACTTTTGTGGGATGTTTGGTGGTTTTACACGTTTCACACCTTGCTACGTATTCCAAAACTGAACCGTAAAGGCCGGGCCAGAGGAAAAATCTACGAACTCGTTCGACTGTTTTTGAAACTCCCCCGTGAGCAGCTGTGCTTACATCATGTGCATTACTTATAACCTGGCTTCTCAACGCTTTTGGAACCAGAAGCTTCCAAGCAAGTTCCTGCTGCTCTTCGTTACCACTATAGAATTCGGTTCGATGATAGATATACTTTCCGTTTACCTTAAAATCAGGGAATTTTTCGGCCTCACGCTTAAGTTTTTCTCGTAAATCAGCATACTCCATGCTGTCGAATTCTGACGAGAGCAGGTCTATATTGGGTACGTTTTCGCAAGTCAATTTTAACTCGTCTGGGACAACATTGGCGGTCCCCTTTCGATGCTCGATCGTAAAAGTGAACGCCTGCAGCTTCAGTGCCCAACGAGCCAAACGACCACTTAGCTCCGTTTGCTACTCAGCCACCGAAGGCTGGCGTGGTCTGTTGTAATCCTAAACTCCTGCCCTTCAATATAGGGACGAAACTTTTTCGCCGCCAATACTGCAGCGAGGCACTCTTGTTCGGTTACAGAGTAGTTCCGCTGTGCTTTATTAAGCTTTGGCTTATATACGCAATTTGAATCTCCTCTCCATTATCATTTTCCTGTGCGAGTACCGCTCCTACCCCGCTTTGACTCGCATCGCATTGCATATGAACGGTCTTGTGAAGTCTGGGTTGGCTAGTATAGGAGCTGACGTTAAGCGTTGCTTTAATAAATCAAAAGCGTTTTGCGCGTCCTCATTCCAATCGTATTTGCGTCCCTTCCTAAGCAAATCGGGTTAGTAATAGCCGCAAAATTCGCTATGAATCTCCTATACCAGCCTGCCATTCCTAAAAATCTTCGTAGCTGCTTTACGGTTTTTGGAGGTGGATAGTCACTTATTGCTGAAACTTTATATGGATCCGTTTGAAGGGTGCCATACCCTACGACGAAACCCAGATAGCGCACTTACTTCAGGCAAAACTTGCTCTTAGCGATGTTTATCGTTAAACCAGCTTTCTGTATAAGCACAGCTACTTCTTGTAAAAGGGTAATATCGGACTCAAAGTTTTCGGACACTAAAAGAAGGTCGTCAAGATAAACGAAGACACGGTCTTTGAGGTGGTACGGGATAACCTTATCCATTACCCGACACATAGTTTTAGGAGCGTTACATAGGCCAAACGGCATTACCTTAAACTGGTATAGTGGCCTGTTAGGTACAGTAAATGCCGTTTTCTCGCAAGAGGTCATTTCCAGTGGGATTTGCCAGAAGGCATCCTTGAAATCCAGACTGGAAATGAACTCTGCGCGCGGTAACCTACTCAATATTCCCTCTATGTGCGGCAATGGATAGGCGTCCTTTACCGTTAAAGAGTTAAATTTTCGACTATCAAGACATAATCGCACTTTCCCTGGTTTCCTAACCAATACAACCGGAGATGACCAAGAGCTATTTGACTCCTCGATAACACCTAAAGAAATCATGCGATCAATCTCTTCGCCCATTAACTAATCGGTTTAGCGTTGCCGACATCGATAAAATGTTCGACGAGCGTTGTTTTACCCAAACCTTTTTCTTCAAATGAAGGAAAACATCGCACTGCCGCATCCAGCTTCTCTTTTTGAAGGGCCGACAATACATGGGTGTTTCCTTCTTCTTCATGGATGTTTATTTCACTAAGTATATTTGGAGCAATTTGAAACTTTTTCCAAAAATTTACCCCCAAACACACGTCTTGACTAAGAGTTGGTACAATGTAAAAATCGATTGCAAAGGTATTGTTTTGGTACTGAACATCAAGGGTTACGATACCTACTACTTTTTGTTTAGTGCCATCAGCCGTACATAGCTTTGAATCAAGTTTTTTCATTTTCAGGTTTTTCGCTAGTACATCTTTCGCCCACTTTGAGCATAAACCACTTATAGATGCACCGGAGTCGAGCAAACCTAAAACCTCTTTATCTAAGATTTTTATAGTAGCATATGGTCGGATGTCACCTGGTTTACATATGGTGGTGGCAGATAAAGATTCGTTTTTCTCTTTAACATTTGCCCAATAATTTCTTGCTCGAGTAGTCGATCGTGACTTCGGGAATAACTTTTCACGCCTAGCTGCATACTCTTGTAGTCGCACGTGCTATGGACGAATTGGGTGGACAGGCAAATCTGGTCTGTTGCATGGGTCTGAACGTTTTAAAATTTGTATAGGGCTTTTTACTTGGGTGTTGGCTTGGGATGCCTGCTGGTGTTGATGAAGACACCCCTTTGTTTGTTTTCCGAACTATTACAGTTGGGGCAGTTCGGTAAAATGAAAGCAAGCAATCCACATCATAGCAGCAAACACGACGAGGCTTCACACATTGTTTATATCCATGTCCCGTCTCGTCGCAATTCCAGCATTTCCTTTCTATAGCGTCTAGTCCCGCGGAATCAATATATTCGGGAGAACTCTCAGCTAAACCCTCTGTCTGGGTAGAGTGACATACTTCCGCTAGCTGGCGCTTTTGTGGCATAATTGGTTTAGAAAAACCAGTTTTTACCGTTTCGAAGAAGTTTTCCCGACGCCTACAAGTACGTCTCAGTTCTGAAATGGTGGTGATATCTAAATGAAGTAGCTCCAGATGAATGTCCGGCAGTATGTTGCGAATCAAGGTTTCGACCAACTCCTGTTCTGATAAAGGTAAACGCAAGCTGTCACACAACTTCATTACAGCTTCCAAAAATTGCTCTAACGTTTCTCCGTGTTTCTGTTTCGGATTCGTTCTTTCAGATCATAATCCGTTCGCACATCTTTAAAATGCTTTTTCAAAGCGTCACACAAATCGAACCAGTCAAGGACTCGAACTGTGTGGTGGTACCTCCAATACCAGTTCTTTGCCTTTCCTTCGAAAAGAATGTGAGCATTTTGACTGTGTGGTGGTACCTCCAATACCAGTTCTTTGCCTTTCCTTCGAAAAGAATGTGAGCATTTTGACAAAGTGCATTGAAGTTTCCACGCAGAGACGACATCGTCAATGCATTCACCCTGTATATGAATTCATCAACTGAAACGTTATCTATCGATCCATCGTCAGTTTCCAGTTGATTATGATTTTTGAAATTGCTTCTTGGGATAGGTCACGCCCATTTTCTACATTCGACCTACTAGAATTGTTGTTGTGAGCGGATGAGTTGAGATTTCTACCAACGTTGTGATTTTGTGCGGCCACATCGCCAGAAATCTGTCTGTCATTAACACTATGAGTGTCTGGCATGGTTGGTTGTAAGTCGCTACTCGGTCTACTAGGTTCATTTTGGCGGTTCCCTATATTGAGATTTCGAAAATGAGACTCCAGAGACTGGGATAGCATTTGACTCACCAAGTCCGTAATTTCCCTCCTCATATCAACTCGTTGACGCGCTGCGTCGTGTCTTCCACTTTTTGTTGAATTAGTCGCATATCACCGTTTTGTTCACGGTGTTTGTCACGGTTCTGCCTGTTGCCTCTTCCACGACGCGAATTTGCAGGAGAACGGAATTCACCGTGATTAGATGAATTATGTGTATTATTATCGGTAGCTCTTGCCCTCGTTGTTACGCCTACAGCATTCGGATTGGGATTTCTAGAAACAGCACCTTGAGAAAATGGAATTTCGATACCAGCAGCTAAATCTTGCTCTGAAAAACTGCGCAACGACTGCGTATCGATTGTTCCTCGACATAAGGGGCATGAGTCATGGTCAGTAAGCCAAATTGTTAGGCATGATCGGTGGAACTCGTGCATACATGGTGTAATTACAAAATTAAAATTCGTTGTTTCATCATTACAAATGGAACAGATGTTACCAGGGGCTACAAGATCAGCCAAATGCTCTTCGCTACGATGCAATGGCATTTTGTTCTTCTTATAAGTGATTCAATTAAAGTAATTTATATGGTTTTGTGTTCTATCGAAGAAAAAAAAAATGTGTTTTTCTTACTTTGGTTTTTCTATTAAGTCTTGTGAGTTAATGTAATTGTTGGTTTAAAAAAAATAAGAGTTTCAAAATAAAGTTTCATATTTATGCACTTCGAAATGGAATCATGAGCGTTGGTGCAAAAGCAAATTTGGATTTTACTATTTTACCAATAATCATTTCTTTCACACGCCGTACATATGTAGTAAAAATTGTAAAACCCTTTTTTATAAACATTTCAACTCAACAGCTGGTAAGCGATACCACTGAAAGTATGCAACTTAACTCCAAGCGTTAAAAAAAAATTAAGATATTTATAAAAAAAACAAAAATATGCATTTTTAAATACTAGTTGGTTAGATGGACGACCTAGCGCATCCAAAGTAATGCCGACACTAGTAAAACAAAAATACTGAAGTAAATATTTTTGGGCCAAAAAAAGAAAAAGGTGTTCTTTTCCTCGGGCCCCACGTTGGGCGCCATTTATTGTTATACGGTAATGAAGTCATATATCTTTATTACACCCGTTCATGCGGGCTTTGGACAGACGGGTTGTCGGGGTTCTTGCTCCTAACACCTCACCCTAGTATATATATTTGTATAACAACATTTCATGCACTGATTTGGGACAAAACCAAAGGTGGAACCGCACCTACAGCGAAAAGGTTAGCATACATTGCACTCAACATTTCTCTCTGGCAAACCGGACGAACAGCCTAATATTGCTTAGATAAAACCGGACAACCAAAAAAAAAAACCAAGGACTGCAGTGATAAGCATCATCACGATATAATCAATGCGATCTATAAACAATGAGGGAAAAAATGCATAAACAAACATAAAACAATATTTTGATGAATGGAGGACAACGGTGGTGTTTTGCTCCTTGTCTCCTCTCGATCCCTTCCCTGCCTTTATACTGAGAGTTAAAATGATCTCTCCCGTGCCCAACCAAAATCAACCAACAATTACATTTCTCTTAGACTTATGCGTTTACTTTAGCATTTATTCATTTTTCACTTTCTTTTTATCATTCAAGAGTAAGTACATTTTTTTGTTTCCTTTTTTTTGGCCTTTTTGTTTTTCTTTTGCTTTTTCTTTAATTAATAAGAGAGCAAATACTAATTTAAGAATTAAGAGTAGGAAAATTTAGCAAAACAGGTTTACGCTAAGAAAAGCGCGCGTACTTTTATATGCGTACATATATTAATATCCTCATGACTACATATTTATTATGCAATGCAACAATGTAAAAAAAAACAAAAAAAAGTGATATTAAATTTAACTTAAAGTCTTTTCAATCATGTTTATAAACTTTTTAGATTTTTAGGTAGTATCTAATTGAACCATCTTGCCTGATGTATAGGCCAGATTTGTGCACATTAACTATGCATATGAATTGCCTTACAGATTTTTTTCTTTCGTAATTTTTTTTTTTTTCTTTGACAATTGTGTATTTATTAATTCAACAAATGTATATATAGCTTAAACAATATTACAACTTAAATGGTTATAGGTCCTCCGTAGATGTTTGCGCAAACAGCAACCGGGTATTGCGTGTACTAGGGTGTGTGAAATTTTATACTTAAAAATTTTTTTTGTTGGATGCTACGCATGAATTATAATAAGTCTGAGATTTTGAGATCAATGAAATATGAATTAGTGCGCGTGGCTTTCCCTACGCTTAATTTAATTTAATTTGACTTGAAAACAATTATCATTACCTTTTGGAAAGTAGAAAAATTATTATGTATGATGAATGTAAATTTTACATCTTCTGGAATGTTTTCTTTTTTCTCTTTTTTTCAACTATTTTACTCCTTGCGGATTTAAAAGAAGACTTACTTATATCTTTCTTTAAGTCTACCAATATGTATTTACATAAATTTTACACAAACTTTAGATTTGGAAATATGTAGAACGTGGAATTGAAAAATGTGTATCCAGCACAGCCTGGAGCAATTTGCATACGCCAGAGCTTGCAACAAGTGGCTATATTCGACATGTGACCAAACGTAGATGTTTAAGTTTTTCTTTTGAAGTCTGATTAGGATTTCTTCTGGTCACCGAATTAGATTGGGTAACTTCTTTTGTAGATTTCGCTCGAGATTATGCGAACTCCTATCGTAATCCTGCTGGCTGACCAAGGAAATGTAGTTCTTATGGTTTAAACGCCAAATAAAGCAACTTCTTCAAAACCAGTTAAGCGTGAAGAGAAATAATCAAGTGATGATGGATAGGACTTTTCGCAAATTTAATTCGATTTAATGTCTTATCCGCGTGATACACGATGGTTATAAAACTTTTAGATTTACTTTTTCTTTAGCACTTGTTATTAGCTTACTTCCAAACTCGAACCTGCTTCTGCGGAAATCCAATCGAAAAAGAACGAGAAGCTCTTCATCTCTTCACTTGACAGCCTCACCTTTCATACTCTCCCTCATTGTCCATTTTCTTTTACTAGGGTTGGGTAACGATCGAAAGCAATATTCGTAGATACTTGAAAATAAAATAATGTATGTGACAGACTAAGACTACTTCGGCTTCGTCAAATGAGCAAAGGGAAACAGAAAGCCAGCCATCACAGCTGCTGAAGGCCTTTGTTGCCCCCATTACAAAAAATATCAATTTCTTTCCCAAATCTTTTTTTAATTCATATTCGTTTCTATTGGTGGACATTTGGGAGCTACTAGTCAAAACTTGATGCAACTTTTCGTAAAGACTAACGGACTTGTCAACTTCAACCACTTCGGTGTATTAGTATGGTTTTCGTTATGAAGCATGTTTTCTGTATTACGAAGGATGCTCTCGAGCTCCCCCCAATGACTGATAAGCTAATTTCTTTAGAAAATGCATACTTTAAATCATACATGTTACTCGGATTAATTAAAAAGGCGTAAAAAGGCAGTGTTGCAAATGTTGTAGTAATAGTTATTTTTCCCTCAAAGGGGGATGTTTTTGGTAGAAGTTTAGAATCATTCAGAATCACGTTCTACTTAAAGTACATATGTATATACAAGATAACTTAAATGTATTTAAAAATTTATTTTCGGTGAACCCGGGATTTAGTTGTAGTAAGCCCAGGATTTTCGGGACTTAAAAAACTACGGGATCCCGGGATTGGAATCCCTAATACATACATATGTCAGTGGCATTTTTTAAAGCAACCTAACTCTAGACTGGAAAATAATTGAATGTTTATTAAGGCGAAATTTTAGAAACCCTTATAGCCCGCGGACTATAATATATGTATACTTAAAATTCACTTGCTGTGTTTAAATAAATAATATACATACATTTATAGAACTCATTAATCTTTCTAATAGTAAGTAATATTTGTTTATCTGAATTTTTATAGGATAAATACCGCTTAGAAATCAAGGACTTAAAACTAGTGGACGCTGGTGAATATAGAGTTGTTATCAAAAATAAATGTGGAGAAAAGGCATTACAAGGCGTGTTATTCCTTTCTGGTAAGTTTGAGGTTTATAAAGCATTTTCACAGGTTCCCT
This sequence comes from Campiglossa producta, assembly GCA_964058755.1. NCBI lineage: Eukaryota > Metazoa > Arthropoda > Insecta > Diptera > Tephritidae > Campiglossa > Campiglossa producta. Next base: position 47,772,112 of record CAXKVI010000004.1, read on the forward strand.
GTCCCCATATAAAGGTGTAGCCGAAGCGTCACAGGCTCAATTTATTTTCATAACGTTCTTGATCGTTTATGATTCACTAGCGTGTAAAACTCGGTACAAAATTGCTAACGCGACACATGACAAACTCTTTAGATTTATTCCAAATTAGAAAAAACTATATATAAAAAATGTTAGATCGTTTGCATGATGATTGGGCGTGCCTTGAGCCCACAGTGTTTGCTAAAAATGCAATTTTTCTCACTATGGCTCGCTTAAATTGTTCCTAACTTCAGTAATATTTATTTTATAGAAAAACTTCATTCACAAATATTCTAGGGACATATCTGATGAACAATGTGGCTCTATATTAGTTTTCTTTAACATTAATATTTAATGTAGAAAAAACCAAATTAAAAAATAATAGCGAAATGTTCACATATCTTCGCCTTCTTTGCCTGATGATTACACAGTGCAACACGAAAAAATACCTGGGAAGAGATCTCGGTATGTGAAGAAAAACTGCGTACAAGAGCTTTGCCGGACACTTCGAAAATCCCGAGTTAGGGGTCAAAAACCAGGTTTTCATACCTTCAAACACTTATGAGCCTGTATCTTAGGTGATTTTAACCCGATTTTTACAGTTTTTCTTGGTCTCAATAGAGAAATCTCCATATTAATAGGCGTATTAACTGGGCACTGCCTTATTGGAAGGCACGCAGAAAGACTAGGTGTGCCCTACCGACTATGCTGTAGGAGTTGCAAAGATGACTAGGAGGAGGAAACGGTGGAGCACCTCATCTGCAACTGCCCGGCTTTAAGTGGCGGGAGAGTGCGCTTTTTGGGAGTTTTCCTCCTGGTTAGCCTACGCCAGGTCACGGAACTGGACATAAAGGACCTGATGGCCTTCATCAAGTCATCTAAATGGTTCGAGGAGGAGTAACGGTGTCGGTTTAGGAGCGTCAGTCCCGGGATTCTGCTATGTGGAGAATCCCGATAATACAGGGATTTTCCATATGGCAGGGTTCCGGAATTGACTTTCCTATTGTTGTTGGTATCACAACGGACCTTTTAATACTGGCCTAGGTGTGCGGCAGCCACTTCAACCTCACCTAACCCTGGTCTCAATAGAAGATACAGACTTTTCTAGCGATATATATATAAACTGGAAAGTAGTAGTAAAAGTAGAAGTACATATTTCCAACACACAGATTTTTTTTTGGTATTTTTTCGTGGCGCTATCCCTAACCTCAAACTAGTCATTATTATTATTATTAATTATTATAAAAATGCTAGTATACAATTATAATTTTCTGGCGGAACTCATACTAGTTAGGAAATATCCATTTCATACCAGTATGCAACCATATCTTTCTGGTAGTACTCATACTAGTCAGGAAATATCCATTACATACCGGTATACAACTAGAATTTTTTGTCTGAATTCATACTAGTCAGGAAATATCCATTTCATACTAGTTTACAACTATAACTTTATGGCAGAACTCATAATAGTTAGGAAATATCCATTTCATACCAGTATACAACTAGAATTTTCTGGCTGACCCCATACTAGTCAGGAAATATCCATTCCATACTAGTATACAACTAGATTTTTCTGTATGAAATTATACCAGTTAAAAAATACAAAATTCATTCGTTTCGTTTTCTCATATAATTCATAGATGCTTTTTCGTGATAGGGTAAATACAAATAGCCGCTGCTATTGAAAATAAAGTCAAATGATAAAATAAAGCGTAAGCCAGGAAAATTCTGGTTGAAATCATACTAGTCCTTTTTTGATTAGAATGTGGACTAGTTCATTTTATGGAAATTATACTAGTCCAGGATGAACTAGTATGGAACTGGTATTTTACAACTAGTATGAAACTGGTATTTTCTTACTAGTAGATAAGTGGTATATTCTGGTCGAAATCTGACAGCTGACATCTCGTAGGACATTCATCATCATTTATTGGCGCTTAACCGCCTAAGCGATTTTGGCCGTCGCCTATCAAAGCACGCCAGTCATTCCTTTTTAGCGATAACTGACGCCAATTGGAAACCCCAAGAGAGTTCAAGTCATCCTCCACCTGTTGTTTCCATCTCAGTCGAGGCCTCCCCCTTCCTCTGCTGCCGAATTCGGGTGACGATTGGAAAACCTTCTGGGCTGGAGCTTCTTTGTCCATTCGCATGACGTGACCCAGCCAGCGGAGCCTTTGGGCTTTAATTCGCTGGACTATGGTCAGATCTGCGTAAAGCTCGTACAGCTCATCGTTAAATCTCCTTCGATACTCGCCGTCGGCATCACGGGAAGGAACATAAATCTTCCGGAGAACTTTTCTCTCAAATACTCCAAGGGCCATCTCATCTTCTCTTGACATTGTCCATGAATCTGAGCCATACATCAGGACAGGTATGATGAGAGACTTATAGAGCGCGATCTTTGTTCTTCGAGAGAGGACTTTACTTCTCAATTGCCTACTCAGTCCAAAGTAGCACTTGTTCGCAAGAGTGATTCTCCGTTGGATTTCTAGACTGATATTATTTTCGGTGTTAATGCTGGTTCCCAAATAGACGAAGTCCCTCACAGTTTCAAATTTGTAACTATCAACAGTGACGTGGCTGCCAAGGCGCAGGTGCGCCGATTCTTTCTTTGATGACAGCAAATACTTCGTCTTGTCCTCGTTGACCGCAAGACCCACTTTTTCGCTTCTTTATCCAGTCCAGAGAAGGCAGCGCTTACGGCGCGGTTGTTAAGGCCAATGATATCAATATCATCGGCATACGCCAGCAATTGCACGCTCTTGTAAAAGATTGTACCATTGCGGTTTAGCTCTGCTGCTCGAATTATCTTCTTCTCGTAGGACATTAACATGTAAAAAATACCAGTTGCTTATATTGAAAAAAGACAGAACACTGACTAGTTGCGCCCGGTGCACCAACTAGTTGTAAAGTAGTTTTTGTTGCTTTCGCTGCAGGGTATGCACTATGTTATAAGAAGCCTACACAGTAAAAAATGAAAGACTATTTTTTTTAAATTTAATACCAAATAGTATTATTTTAAGACCCTGAAAAAGTTTGGAAATTAAATTTGGACTAATGGTTCTAAAATAATACCAAAATAGTACTAAATCGCTCTCTGTCTCTCAATTTTGGCAATTGAATTAGTCCAAATGGTCTTAAAATAATACCAAAATAATACTCTTTCTCTCAATTAAACGGAAAATGGTATTTATTTAATACATTTCGGCGTTGTTATATATAAACACCAAATTGGTATTAAATTTAGACTTTTCTTTTTACTGTGTATACAAACCTTCAATGGTATTCAACAGAAAATTTTGTTACCATGAATGTTAATTTTCTCCAAAAAGTTGAAAACTGACGAAGTTATTAGGATTTATATGAAAGCTTAATTTAAAAAAAGTTCTTTTGCTATACATATGTATATGTAATTTGAAAATTTACATATACACTAGACTGTTTAAAATTCCGCTTTTTTCGAAATGTTTAGGGGCTACTTAAATCATAAAAAAACATGATCCTCAAAATTTTAGCGAAATCGGTGATGATTTAGAACGTGCTCAACACGATTTTCGATTTTCACCAAATCATAAAAAAAATAAGATCGTCGTATAAAATGTTTCGTATTTTCTACAAATATTGATTTTGATGCCTGAAATTTGACATATGAAGACCTAGAAATCGGCCAGTGAATTTTTTTTTTTAAAGTTAGCTACTTTAGCTATTAACTAAGAGTTAATTAGCGAAGCTAAGTTACTTACTAACTTCTGAACCGAATAACTTTTAGCCCCAAAATTTTGGGAGAAACTTTAACGTACCTTTAGGAAGAAGCACACAACAATAAAAACAGTATACCATATGATTTGTTAGATTTAAAGTCCCTTTTTATTTGGGACTACGTGGGTTAAATTTTGCATTACGCACAGAGCCAAAGGTACCTAATAAAATAGAACAAAAATGATAAGATATCTGTATAGTTTTTCTTCAAGAAGATGTGCTTCACACTATTGTAGAGACAATCTTTTTAATGTTATTAAGAAGATTTTCTTTTTAATATTTCAAATGAAAAATAAAATGATTTTGGCTTCACCGAGAATCGAACTTACAATTTTCGCAATGATAAACCCATCTGTTAACCATCAGGCCATCGCTCACTTTTGATTGTCAGCGTCTAATTAGTGATATGTGTATATTTGTTAATGTTTTCAAAGGTAAATCACATAAGTAAATATAATTGAGAAGATTTCTTTTTAACATTTCAAATTAGGAAAAAAAGAGGGAATCGAACTTACAATTTTTGGAATTCTAAACCCAGCTGCTAACCATCCGGCCATCGTGTACTAATGGTTGCCAGCGTCTAATTACAGCTTTGTACTAAATGTATAGTTTTTTTTAATAAGAATTTCTTCTTAAAACCATAGAGATTTCCCTATAGTTTTTTTCTTCGTTTCCACCGTTGCGACTACCCCTTTGCCCAAAAACTGATCTGAAGATAATCTTATTAATTTTATTATGCATTTTTGGCTCTGTGCGTTTTCCTGAACGAAAAACGGGGTTGCGAAAAAAAAAAAATTATACAAAATAGGAGATCGCCACTTCGTTTAAAGCTTTATTGTGCGAAAAACATTTGCACAAATTGCAATCCTAGATGCACTTTAATGGAAAATATGCATATTAACGCATTTTATTACGTCTGAGTTTTCACTGCAAGTAAAGAATCCATTGTTTAGTGAAAATTGCATCAAATACTGAAATCCCACCGAGTTTAAAGTGTTTTGCTTACAAGGAATTAGCTCAAATTTAAATCTCAGCTAATAATGTTACCGAAAATTTGCCATTTGTTGCATTTTTATGTCCATTTATAAGTAGAGCTTGAATATTTATTACCTGTTATGGCTGTTCTTTTTCAAAACAGAAGGCTATATATTCTCCTTAGTGGCACTTACTTATTGAACGTATGCAGTAGGGTCCATTTTTCCAACCTAAACTTTTCCATTTTTGTGACATTATCCCTGGCTTATTATAGACCACTTATCTTATAATGGATTACCGATAGATAGTCCTCCCCGAATCTGGAAAGAATGCGAAAATTTCAAAGCTGTACCTATGACAAGGGCCTAGGAATCGAGGGTCAAAGTCGCCAAAAAATTACCCTAACTTCATTTATTTTATAATGGATGATTTTCACATATTTGACGCATATTATAACCCCGCGTCAGTATCAAGTGTTGTTAGACCCGTAACATTGACAAGGCTCCAGCCAGACACCTACAGTTCGCGGATTTTCCTATTGAAATTTATTCTGTTTTACCAATTTCACGCATTTGGGCCACTTTGGCTGCACTATTTTCCCATTTTTTGTAGAATACCACCCTCAAGTGGTATCAGGCATTTTTAGACTTCGTCCGCAAAAACTTCAGCCAGACACCTAAAACTCAGGAAATTTCACTCATTTTTACTGCGCTTTCACATGTTTAAGCGGGTTTGCCCAACTTTGGCCTCTATAAATAACAGATCTTCACACATGTGTCGTAAAATGCTACTCTTAAGTAGAATCAAGCATTTCCAGACATCATCCCATGGCAAAACTTCAGCCAGACACCCCAAAGTTCGGGAGCTTTTATTTTCCTATTAATTTGCTTTCTCTTGTTTGTCCCACTTTTACTGCTTTTAAATGACGGAACTTTGCACATGTGTCGAAGGACACTACCCTTAAGTAGTTTCAGTAATTTTTAGGCTTCGTCCCATGGCAAAAACGTCGGACAGACACCTCAAAACTCGGGAAATTTCACTAATTTTTACTGCGCTTTCACATGTTTAAGCGGGTTTGACAAACTTTGGCCACTTTTAAATAGCAGATCTTCACACATGTGTCGTAAAATGCTATCCTTAAGTAGAATCAAGCATTTCCAGACATCATCCCATGGCCAAAACTTCAGCCAGACACCTCAAAGTTCGGGAACTTTTATTTTCCTATTAATTTGCTTTCTCTTGTTTGTCCCACTTTTACTGCTTTTAAATGACGGATCTTTTCACATGTTTCGTAGGACACTACCTTTAAGTAATTTCAATCATTTCTAGACTTCGTCCCATGGCAAAAACTTCAGCCAGACACCTCAAAGCTCGGGATTTTCACTAATTTTTACAGAGAGTTCACTTGTTTCAGCAGGTTTCTCCAACTTTGACTACGTTTAAACGGTGGATCTTTACACATGAGTCGTATAACACTACCCTTAAGCAGTATCAGGCGTTTCCAGACTTCGTCCCATGAAAAAAACTTAAGCCAGACAACCCAAAGCACGGGAACTTTTCATCATTTTTACTGTACTTTCACATGGTCAAATGGGTTTACCCAACTTTGGCTGCTTGTAAATGGCGGATCGTTACACATGTATCGTACGACACTACCATTAACTAATATCAGGCATTTTTAGACTTCGCCCTATGACAAAAACTTCAGCCAGACACCTCAAAGCTAAGGAAATTTCATAATTCTTGCTGCGATTTCACATGTTTAAGCGCGTTGGTCTAAATTTGGCTGCTTTTAAAGGGCAGATAATTTCACATTTGTCATAGATCACCACTCTTAAGTGGTATCAGCTACTTTTAGATTTCGGACCATGTCAAAAACTTCAGCCAGACACCTCAAGGCTGAGGAATTTTCATAATTCTTACTGCACTTTCTCACGTTTAAGCGAGTTTGCCCAACTTTGGCTGTTTTTGAAAGGCAGATCTCTACACATGTGTCGTAGAAAACTATCTTTAAGTAGTATGAGGCATTTTTAGACTTCATCCCATAGAAAAACTTCAGCCAGACACCTCAAGGCTGAAGAATTTGCATAGTTCTTACTGCGCTTTCACATGTTTAATCGGGTTGGTTCAACTTTGGCTGCTTTTAAAGGGCGGATCTTTTCACATGTGTCATTGGAGACCACCCTAAAGTCGTATCAGTTACTTTTAGATTTCGGCCCATGTCAAAAACTTCAGCCAGACACCTCAAGGCTGAGGAATTTTCATAATTCTTGCTGCGATTTCACGTGTATAAGCGCGTTGGTCTAACACTGGCTGCTTTTGAAGGGCAGATATTTTCGCATGTGTTATAGAAGACTACGCTTAAGTTGTATCAGGTACTTTTATACTTCGCCCCATGTCAAAAACTAAAGCCAGTGGCAGGTATTTATATATATATGCATAAGTATGTACAGGCACTTGCATATACAGTGTAAAATTGTGCTTTTTAGCACGTATTCTTTATTGAGTTCTTTCTAAAACTAAAACTTAATAATTACCCTAACTGTCCACCTAACCCACGACGTTGGATAACGCTGCTGACACAACCGTTGCGCTAACGATGTTTACTTGCTGCTGTTGCAATAGCTGCTTTTGCTGATGCAGCTAAACATGATGAAGAGAATTGTGGCACTTGTGATGTTGTCATAGCGCAATGACCACAGACGATAGCAATAGCTATTGTTTCGCTGACACAGCGAAGTGTGCCAACAACGATATGCGATCATACCGTGTGATCGCATTTCTGCTGATCCAGCTTGTTGCATGAGGTGGCGTGCTGTCGTAATTTGGCTGAATGTGATTGACCTAGGCGAAGGCTAGGAAGACAACTGTGCCATTTGGTTAATGACATTTGTGGGAAGAAACTTGTGATAACTCTTCCCCTTCTAAGTTAGGGACGTCCGCGGACCTTATGGCGGCATTTTCAATAACGGCTTTGATGGATTTGGCTAAGGACGCTTTCTTTCTGTTCGCTGCTGCTCGCTGAAATGCGTATGCGAGCATTCCTATAATGAGTAGGGCTCCCAAAGCGGCGAAACTTACCAGGTTATTGCGTTTGACGCTTTGCTGCAGATGTTTAATATGCTGAAGGTTTTGCTGATTTACGTGGTGAAGGTAAGGTGCGCTCAGAATTTCTATGTGCTGTGTCAAGTTGATATCTGGGGACCATGGCGCTTCAGGTTTCAAAGGCGCCGTGGAATTTTCGTTATAAAATAGGGTGCCGTTAACTCTTACCATTTTCTCGAAGGCCACCAGGTAAGTTCCATTTACTGTAATTGGAGCCTCGTCATTTTCTTCTATGACCGCCGTTTGGTCGTTAATAACAATCACACCGTCACCTATCGATGTGATAGGAGCGAGATTGTTGTATGTTGTACCACAGTTGGCCGTGTTGCGTGTCATTAGCTGTAGAGCGCATGAAGTTGCTAATGATATTAGGCAGAATGTTGGGGTTGTGTTACTACAATTTCTTACCGCTACAGTTTGGTTGTCGCATGTAGCTAAGATGGGTTCCTGCAAATGTAGAATTTGGTGGTCGTGGGCTACTGGAAAAATTCGTATTTTCTTGCATCTAAATCTAGGTATAGGATATTTCATTAAAAAGTATATTACGTTATTGTATTGGACTATTTTAATCTTAACTAAAGGTATGATATCGGCTATCGTGAGATTTGTGAAGTGCTTCATTTTGATTATTGAGTTTATCTCCGCATTATCCAGAAGAATAGGATCGAGCGTTCCAATTTTTGCGAAAGTAATGGAGGTGAGCAAGTTTTTTAATTCTGTTTTCATTGCCCTATTTCTGGCCATAAGAATGTCGTAGAGATAACCTGTGTCTATTTCTCTTTGTTTTGCTTGTTTTAGGATCTTATTCACTGTGATAGTAAGGCTATTAATTTCTTTTTGTACTTCCGTATTAATAATGAACTGCCTGTCCTGTGAGGCGATTAATTGTTCCTCTGTGCTACTCAGTCTGTCGAAATCGTCGTGGTCAGGAGTGCCAGTAATATATTTTAATAATGTCCCGAGGGCGTTTAAACTTCTCGTCTGCCTATGGTGAGTATTTATCAATTGTAGAAGTCTGTCTATTTGGCCTATGTCTACGTGCAATATTTTCTTCATGTGCGATTGGGGGAAATGATCTGTCGCGTTAAACGTTTCGTCTCGTAGTAGTTCGTAGAGAGTTAAGTTGGTGATATGCTTGATGTGTCCGAAATTTTCCCAGATTATAATATCTCCGTCTACCACTGGGATGTACCTAGCGTTAGTGTAGTCCATTATCCGTCCCGTTGACAACGATGCCGATAACAATGTGAGAAATACCAGGGAGACCCTAAAAATAAAAATGTAAATGACATAAGTTACTTAGCTTGTGCGAAAGTTGTCCTTATGGACCCTCCTTCCTCTTATAAGCACCGTAGTGCCGAGATCTTTTTCGACCTCTTCTTCGGTGTAGAGAGGCGTCAATTTATTTCCTAGTCTTCTATTGTTTTTAACTAGTACTTTCTCTCCCACTGCAAACTCCCTGTCTTGTCGATTCCTATTATGTATTTCAAGCTCCTTATCCTGCGCGTCCTCCAGACGAGAGGTTACCAGTTCATCCTCTTTGCCTGACTGAAAAATTGTAATAGGTTTCATTTTCGTTACTGTATGAATGGACCTATTGTATTTGATTGTGGCCAAAAGAATAATTTCTTCAATGTCATCCATATTTGTATCAAGTTTGAGGCATCGCGATATTTCTATCAATGTGCTATGGAATCGCTCCACCTGGCCATTTGATGTACTGTGAAGGGGTGGGGCATTCGCGATGTCAATATTAAAATGATTCTGGAGCATGGATTTCATACTATTAGAATTTAGTGACTTTTCATTGTCACAGTAAATAGTTTTTGTACCTGAAAACATGTTGATTAGCTGAAGAAGCTGTGGCTTTCGTCTACTATTGTCCTGGACTTTAAGGACTGTACTATAGCAAACTTTGAAAACTTGTCAATGCAAGTTAAGAAATACTTGGAGCCCGTTGAAAATATGTCGATGTGGAGGATCTCTCCACAATATGTAGGAATGGGCGTCTGAGCAATAAGTGGCTTTTTAGGATGGCGATCATTCTTCGCCCGAGAGCATGTGTGGCAGTTAGAGGCAAATTGTTTGGCTTTTCTCTCCATTTTGGGGAAAAAATAGTCTTCCAATATTTGCTTAACGTTCTCCTGGGGCGCTCGATGGGCCCGATTATGTTCGGCAGCGATAATTTCTTGCTGCTCGTTCGGGTCTGTTATGTCGATGACAAATTTTTCCGTATGTCTAAATTTGACTGTTGGAAAAAGTTCAACCAGTTTGTCCTGTAATTGTGCTAGTGTGTGTAAGTCGCAGTATATTGCGTTAACAACATCCACTTTTACCGCTTCTTGTAGGAGGCTTATTAAATCCTCTTTACTCTTGAACGAGATTAGATGTCTAGTTTTTTTTCCAAAAATTATAAACGTTCTTTTCCCTTTTTCTATGCCGTCCTCTACTAGTATCTGATTACGAAAGCAGTTCACTGGTTTATGAGTTCTCTCATTCGTGTTGGTTGACGAAATTTCGCTATGAATTGTTTCAGTACTCATGTTATCCAGGGCGTTCATATGTTGCCTGGACAACGCATCTGCGACTACATTCTCTTTACAGGGTTTGTAAATTAGTTTCGCGTTACATTCATCTATGAAGGCTTTCCATCTTTTAATTTTTGAATTAGGGTTTCTGTCTGAAACCGCAAAAGTGAGCGGTTGGTGATCTGTATGAACCTTAAGATCTGCTACGCCGTACAGGTAGTTTCTAAGGGTTTTAAGTGCCCAAACGATGGCCAACAGCTCTCTTTCGTTTGTGGCAAAATGTTCCTCACTACTGGTCAAAGTACGGGATATCATTGTTATAGGTTTTCCTTCTTGTGACAGGACAACACCTATTGCGTGCGACGATGCATCCGTGGTTAAATCAAACGATTTATTAAAATCAGGGTAGGTTAGTGTCACCTCTCCTGATGCTAGTATTTCCTTTAAGGTAGTTTTTCTGTTCATCAGTCAAATCAATTTCGATTTTTTTCGACTGTGACGCAGTAACTCGGCCATATTCCCCCCTCATTATATTTGAAAGTGGCTTCGCTATTTTAGCGAAATCCCTAATGAAACAGCGGTAGTACCCCGCTAAACCCAAAAAATGATCTTAGCCCCCTCAGAGTAGTGGGCTCCTGAAAATTCCTGATCGCATCCACTTTATCCGGGCACGTCTTGATTCCGCCCTGTGATACTAAAAACCCAGGAATTCTACTTCGGTTCTGAAAAATTTTGATTTTTCCGCCGACATTCTCATGTTGGCTTCAAATAAACTTCTCAAAATCACTTCCACATCATCTAGATGTTGTTCTTCGTTTTGGGAAAATATAATGACATCATCCATATAGACGAAGCATTTTCTTCCTATGTGTTCTCTCAACACATCGTCTATTGCCCTCTGGAAAATGCTGGGAGCATTCTTTACACCGAATGGCAATCTACAAAATTCATACTTTCCATTTTTTACGGAAAATGCTGTTTTTTCTCTGTCCCGTTCCAGCAGGTTGATCTGATGGAAACCAGATTTCAAATCAAGGGTAGTAAAAAATTTACTTCCACCTAGATTTGATAAAATTCCCGTGATATTCGGGATTGGATATTTATCGCTGATGGTTTTTTCGTTGAGCTTTCGAAAATCTATAACCATCCGCTTTTTTTCTTCCCCAGTTTCGTCAAGGCCTTTCTTTTTTACCAGCCATATGGGATTATTATATGGTGACCTGGTTGGGCGAATGATGCCGTTTGCTAGCAGTTCTTGAATTTCTTTGTTCACGAAATCCGAGACGCCCAATGGGTAAGGGTATAGCCTTGAATACACGGGGTCTTCGTTTGTAGTGCGAATCGTTGCTACTACATTTGTGTTGTATGGTAGTGCTACGTTGGGGTCTGCAAAAACCCCATTTATGCTACCAATCATTTTCGAGAATGCTTCTTCTAGATTTTGTGGGACGTTTTCTGCCTGCAGTCGCAAGTGACTAACATCCTCGCTAGATACAAATAGCATAATCTCCTTACCTAAATCATGTGTTATTGTGTTTGTTTTTAAATTAATAGACGCGTGTACCTTGTTCAATAAGTCAAGGCCAATTACACCGTCAAATGAAGTAAGATTAGGTAATAGAAAAAATTCTGCTATTGTCCCAAAAGTTTTAACCTTGCATTTATGTTTGATGGGGGTAACTCCATGAATAGACTTTACTAAAAATGAGTTTTCTACTGGTTTTATTCCTTTCAGCCCTGGAAGGGGCCTGATATAGCTCCTTGACGCCCCCGTGTCAACAAGGAGCTTGACTTCCTTTCCTCCTATTGACCTTGAAATCCAAGGAAGGAGGGACTTTGCCCTAAAAAATTAACCTCATCGGATTCGATGTTGTCGGATGCCTGCTCGGCTTCGTTATTGTATGTTTCTTCATTTTGCGACTCCCGCTCGTCGGTAAGATGGTTTACGCGCTGTATTTTGGGTCCTGTGTACCGCCCTGAGTTCGCTACACGTTTTTGACCGTTCCCTTGCGGCTTACCGTATTGTTCGTGGTTGGGATTACTTGCTTGGTTTTTAAATTGGGATATGGAGGGATCTACTTCCATAGGCTCAATGCGCCTTTGGCCAGAATAATTACTACTGGTAAATGGTTTTTGGGCATTTCCATAATTCTGTGGACGACTGGCCTGTTTATTTTGTTTGCTTACTGAAAAATGCGGGTTTTTATGACCCACACCGTGATCATAGTTAGGTGTCTTTTGATTGGCCAGATTTTGATTTCCGCCAGGTTTTTCTTGAAATCTGTTCGCGAAATTCATTGCGAAAGCGTAACGCTCATTGTTGGCATCTACTTCTTGTGCCAAAGCCAGGGCGGATGGGAGGTCGGATGGCCTAGATGCGAACAAGATATCACATAGTGGTTTCCTTAAACCTGATATAAATACTCTGAGTGCATCGGCCCTATATTTCTCATTCATAGAGTCTGCAATACCACTCTCATAAGACATAATTGTCTTATTTGCTAACAAAGTTAGCTTCTTTTCTACCTCATCGTAGAATTCTAGGCATGTCATTGATCCCTGTCTCAGGGTAGACAATTCCTGCTCGATTAAGTATATCGGCCGTTTGTCCGACTTATTTGTTTGGACTTTATCGCGTCTAGCGTAATGTCGCAGGTAGTAAGGGGGTACCCCCTCCCAATCCAGGGTGTTACGCGATACCGTGCCCATTGGACGTTTGCAGCCGGGAGGCAAATCGTGGCTGTAGTCGAACGGTGCCTCTCTGATACCGGACCGCCTCAGAGAGTAACCATGGTCTTACCGCGGTATGGGGCTCTGCCGTGGCGGACGACACATTCCCCTTAACCCACCCTTGACCTTGTCTCGTGGCCTTCCTAGACATTGAAGGTGCCTTCAACAATATAAGCCCGGAGGCTATTAACACCGCTCTAACTAATCTGGGCATAAGCAGGTCTCTTATTGGACTAATTGATAAGCTACTAAAGGGAAGGAAAATAATTTCTACACTGGGCACAGTTGATTTCTCACGCTATGTCACAAGAGGAACGCCTCAGGGTGGTGTTCTCTCTCCGCTTTTATGGAACCTCACTGTAAACTCGCTGCTACGAGACACAAGCTGGGGGGGGCGGGAGGATAGTTGCATATGCAGACGATTTAGCTATTGCATACAGGGGCAAATTCCCACAAACCCTGTGTGACTTGATGCATGTAGCACTGCGAGCAGTTTCCTCGTGGTCATCTCGCTGCGGACTTAATATCAACCCGGGAAAAGTGGAGCTTGTCCTTTATACTAACCGGTACAAAATACCAACGCTAAGCCTACCAGAACTAAATGGCGTGCGCCTGAACTTGGCTGACAAAGCCAAATTCCTAGGCATAGTTCTGGATAGAAAGCTTAACTGGAAGGAGAATGTCATCCAGCGCCAGAGAAAAGCGTGCATTGCACTTTACACCTGTAAAAGAGCCATTGGCAAAAAATGGGGGCTCAGTCCCAAAATCTGCAGATGGATTTACACTGCGATAATCCGGCCAATTATGCTGTATGGAGTCGTGGTATGGTGGCCTGCGCTGAGCAAGGCAGCCAACCTAAACCTGTTAGGTAAAGTCCACAGATCTAGCATGATCTGTATAAGCGGCGCGTTGAGAACAACGCCCAACGAAGCTCTCCAGGCCATTCTTGGCATTTTGCCACTCGATCTGGAAGGGTACCGGGCAGCGGCAGCATCGGCTCTGCGTCTAAGGGAAGCTTCCGGCTGGGGCGCAGGCACTACTGGACACTCCGGTATTCTGGATTCTTACAGCTTTCTCCCTCCGAGCACGGACCGTTGTGCAACCACAACAGTCGGAGATAGCTGGTTCAGAATAAACATTCCCAGCAGGGAAGACTGGGAGAGGACGGATCGGTGTCCTGCTACTAAGGGCGGCATTTCCATATACACCGACGGTTCGAAGTTGGACGGCAGAGTTGGAGGAGGGATTTATTCCAAGGATCTGGACCTTGAGCTTTCCTTCAGACTGCCTGATCATTGCAGCGTCTTCCAGGCTGAGGTCTCAGCAATCATGGACGCCGCGGCTTGGATAGGGCAACACGCTATCGGACAGAATATCGTTATTTTCAGCGATAGCCAAGCGGCAGTCAAATCCCTTGGCTCTTACTTGTTCAACTCTGAACTGACGCTCAGCTGTCGTCGATCTCTTCAGGAGATGGCCCAACAGAACCGCGTGAGCCTCACATGGGTCCCGGGACACAGGGACATTGAGGGAAACTGTAGGGCAGACGAACTTGCTAGGCAGGGCACGACCAAGCAGGTTCTTCAGGATAAAGAACGCTTAGGTATGCCCTTTGCCACATGCAAGCTAATGCTGAAGGAGCATACACTCCCACAAGCCAATGAAAGATGGCTTTTATCGCCAGGGTGCCGAGTATCCAAACAATCCTGGCCAAAATGGGATATTAAAAGATCTAAATATATTTACACCCTAAGAAGAAGGGATATATCTATATTAATAGGGGTTTTAACCGGGCACTGCCTTATTGGAAGGCACGCAGCAAGGCTGGGTGTACCCCACCGACGATGCTGTAGGAGTTGCAAAGATGATGAGGAGGAGGAAACGGTGGAGCATCTCATCTGCAACTGCCCGGCTTTAAGCGGCGCGAGAAGGCGCTTTTTCGGAGTTCCCTTCCTGGATAGCCTACTCCAGGTAGCGGAGCTGGACATAAAGAACTTGATGGCTTTCATCAAGTCATCTAAATGGTTCGAGGAGGTGTAACGGTGTCGGTTTTAGGAGTGTCAGCCCCGGGATTCTGCTATGTGGAGAGTCCCAATAGCACTGGGATTTTCCATATGGCTGGGTCCCGGGACTGACTTTCCTAGTGCTGATGGTATCACAACGGGCCTTTTAATACTGGCCTAGGTGTGCCTTTGCGGCAGCCACTTCAACCTAACCTAAGCGGGTTGATTGTTACCCTACTATATTGTTCTACCTTAGGTTTGTTTATTGTTACTTGATTCTGTAAAGCAAAAAGCCTTCTGTCAAACTCGGTTTTCTGTTCGGCTAAAGCTCTCCTGACCTCTGCTTTTACTATCTCGCTAACTTGTTCTGTATTCATTGTATTTTGTCTGTTCGCTGCTAAATTTAAATTCTTAAAGAGGTCCTCCAAAACTTAATTCCAATGAAAACGAATTCAAAGCCTCGGATGAGAACCCCCTTTAATGTTGACGACCCGGCAAAACGAATAAGGCATAATGATTTGGATATTAGGGCATGTACCGGGAATGTCCGGACCCTTTCAAGGGACGGTACCGCTGCCCGACTGGTTGATGTCCTCATAGGCGCAAATGCCGACATCACCGCCCTGCAGGAAATGCGATGGACGGGGCAAGGAAAGATGACCATCGGTTCTTGTGACGTATACTACAGTGGCCAGATACGCGGTAAAGCGCGTGGTGTAGGATTTGTGGTGGGAAAGAGACTTTGCCGCCAAGTACTAGCGTTCACTCCTGTGGACGAGCGTCTCGCTGCAATCCGCATCAAGGCGAGGTTTTTCAACATAACATTTATCTGCGCCTATGCGCCGACTGAGGAGAGACGGACGACGCAGAGAAGGACTCCTTCTACGATAAACTTGAACAAGCCTATGATCGCTGCCCCCTGCATGATATCAAAATCGTGCTCGGCGACTTTAATGCCAAGGTGGACAAGGAAGGAGTCTTTGGTCCTACAGTTGGAAAATTCAGTCTCCACGATATAACATTCCCCAACGGCACTAGGTTGATTGACTTCGCCGCTTCCCGCAATATGGTCAGCAGTAGTACCAGGTTCCAGCATAAGCGAATACACCAAGCCACCTGGCTGTCCCGTGATCAAAGAACAAGAAACCAGATTGATCATATCATGATCGACGGCAGACACAGCTCCACCGTTCTAGACGTGCGTACCCTACGCGGTCCCAATATTTACTCGGACCATTATTATGTTGCACACGCCTCTGTGCAGCGAAGAAAGTACGCACAGTAACGGAAGGAAAGTTTGACGTCGAGAAGCCGCGCGTGACACAGACAGCTGATAATTTCTCCACTCGACTCTCGCACCTGCTATCAGAGAGCAATCCTCGACCTAACGATGTAACCGAGCAATGGAAGCATATCTCTCACTCATTACGTACCGCCGCTGAGGCCACTATAGGGTTTCAGCGAGCCCGCAAGAACAACTGGTACGATGAGGAAGGCACCGCAGCCTCGGTCAAAAAAGACGCTGCATACAGGGAGACGTTGCGAACCCGCAGTGTATAGCAACGCTATCGTGAGGCGAAGAAGGAAGAGAGACGCCTTTTCAGAAAAAAGAAACGGGAGGCCGAAAGGCGTGAGTGTGAGGAGCTTGAGATGCTGGCTGACAGGAATGATGCCCGAAAATTCTATGAAAAGATCCGGCGGATGACGGAAGGTTTAAAGACCGGGGCAAGTTCCTGTAAGGACAATAACGGCGACCTGGTAACCGACGTACAGAATGTACTTAAATTATGGAGGGAGCACTTCTCCTCACTGCTAAATTGCGAGGGAGACGTCGAACCCGATACCCCAATCCCTGACGATGGAAAAGTCGTCCCACCACCTGACTATGATGAAGTGAGGATAGCAATATCCCGGCTCAAAAACAACAAATCGCCTGGGAAAGACGGACTACCCGCCGAGCTGTTCAAACACGGAGGCAAAGAGCTGGTAAAAAGCATGCATCTGCTCTTATGCGGAAAATGGTCAGATGAGTGCATGCCTCCAGATTGGAATTTAAGTGTGATCTGCCCAATCCACAAGAAAGGCGATCCCGCTAACCCCACCAACTACCGCGGAATCAGTCTTCTTAATATCGCATATAAGGTTCTTTCTAGCGTATTGCGTGACAGACTGAAGCCCATCGTAGACAAACTGATTGGACCTTATCAGTGTGGCTTTAGACCTGGTAAGTCTACCATCGACCAGATTTTCACGATACGCCAAATCCTGGAGAAGACCCATGATAAAAGAATCGACACTCACCATCTCTTTGTCGATTTTAAAGCCGCTTTTGACAGCGCAAAAAGGAGTTTTCTGTATGCTGCCATGTCTCCCGACGCAGGACTGGGGTGTAAATCTGGTCGAGGACGCGGTAGGGCCTGATAGGCAAGTGGTCTTCACCTTGAATAAGGAGGCACTCGAGCCCCTTAAACGGTGCAATGGACGAGTGCACTACGGCATGGGTCAGATCGTGATCCACGTATACCGCGGCGATGCACAGCGCGCTGCTATTTCGGCTGCACCGGAGGACTCAGACACCGCAGTGCCGGAAGGGGAGTCGGAGATGTCCGACTCGGAAAGTATGGTATCTGCCACGTCAAATGGCGAAGGAGCAGTGAACAGCTCAGAGATGGGAGACAGCCTGCTGGACGGGGAGGACCTCAACGTCACAGTGATAGCAGTTAGTAGGATCTCTGCCACGCCAAACCGTGGTCTGAAGAAATCGTCGTTGAAAGATAAGCCTCCAGACGAGGTGGAACTCGACGATACGGCGGTGGCAGGGAAGTCTGAGCACTCTCATGTTGGTGGTGATTCAGATAAACCTGCACAAATCTAAAGCAGCCTCGGCTGCTTTAATCAGTCGTCTCTCTAAAGGCGACGTAGATGTGGTCCTCATCCAAGAACCCTGGGTCAACAGCTCAAGAATTTGCGGTTTGGGGACTAAGGGTTATAAGCTTATTCGAGCCAGCGATGGGGGCAGGGTTAGAGCCTGTATTTTGGTTAAGTCTGAGCTGAATGCCTTTCTCTTGCCCAACTATCGTTGTTTGATTATTTTGTTAACAACTAACCTGGTAGTTTGCAACGTGGGTAACGAACCTACGTTTATTACTAAAACCCGTAGGGAGGTAATAGATCTCACTATTTGCAGCGAAGGTACTTATGAGTGGGTCAGAAAATGGCGCGTTCTCGATGAGCACTCATTCTCCGACCACCGGTACGTGGAAATAGTTCTAGACTTTTCTGTTGAGCAGCCGGTTATGAAACGCAACCCACGTAACACTAGCTGGCAGCTACACAATGAAATACTATCTAGGGACTTACCAGCACTGCCCCCACAAGTCCCCTCATCAGTAGGGGAGTTGGAGGATCTGGTAAAGACCTTTACAACGGCGCTCTCGAATGCCTTAGAGCAGGCTTGCCCAGTGCCAAAACCACGCGGTAAACATAGGCCGCATTGGTGGTCCTACGACCTGGACTCGCTCCGAAAATCATGTAGGACACAATTTAATAAGGTCAAGAGCCTTGGCACGGAGACTCAATGGCTCGAATATAAAGTTAAACTCAGGGCCTACAAAAAAGCTCTGAGGCAGGCGAAGAGAGTATCGTGGAGAAATTTCTGCACTGGGGTCGAAAATGTCGACGATACAGCGAGACTTAGACGAGTGCTCTCAAAAACTCAAACAGCCACAAGCTATTTGCGCAAACCTGACGGATCCTGGACCAGCACGGAGAGGGAAACCCTAGAGCTGCTCTTGAATACGCACTTCCCAGGGAACTTGCATGAGGAACCCGTAGCACCTACAACAAACCTGGCTGTATACATACCCATCTCGGAGGAAAAGGTTAGGTGGGCGGTTAAAAGCTTCGAACCGTTCAAGGCTGCCGGGCCAGACGGGATTATTCTCGCACAACTCATAAACACGCTGGAGACATCAGCCAAATGGCTGGTATTTCTCTATACAGCCTGCCTGGCTCTTAGCTACTTTCCGTGCTCCTGGAGAAGTGCCACGGTAGTGTTTATTCCTGAGGCGGGGAAGGCGTCTCATTACGAGCCCAAGGACTACAGACCGATCAGTCTCTCATCCATTGTGCTCAAAACCTTCGAGAGGATAATAAATGACTACCTCTCCTCTACTATTGATAGCAACCTGATCTGTAGCTATCAGCATGCATACACCAAAGGGAAATCTACAGAAACTGCGCTTCACAGCCTAGTTTCTGTTATTGAAAAATCGCTGTATGAGAAGGAGTACTGTCTTGCGGCCTTTTTAGATATTGAAGGAGCCTTCAACAACATAAGCCCTGATGCTATAAACACCGCTTTAACAAGTCTGGGCATTAGCAGGTCTCTTATTGGACTTATTGATCAACTGCGAAGGGTAGACGAATAGTTTCATCACTGGGCTCGGTTGACTTATCACGCTATGTCACAAGGGGAACGCCTCAGGGTGGTGTTCTCTCCCCGCTTCTATGGAACCTCACTGTCAACTCGATGCTGCGAGACACAAGCTGGGGGGGCGGGAAGGTAGTGGCATATGCAGACGACGTAGTGGGCTCCTGAAAATTCCTGATGGCATCCACTTTATCCGGGCACGTCTTGATTCCGCCCTGTGATACTAAAAACCCAGGAATTCTACTTCGGTTCTGAAAAATTTTGATTTTTCCGCCGACATTCTCATGTTGGCTTCAAATAAACTTCTCAAAATCACTTCCACATCATCTAGATGTTGTTCTTCGTTTTGGGAAAATATAATGACATCATCCATATAGACGAAGCATTTTCTTCCTATGTGTTCTCTCAACACATCGTCTATTGCCCTCTGGAAAATGCTGGGAGCATTCTTTACACCGAATGGCAATCTACAAAATTCATACTTTCCATTTTTACGGAAAATGCTGTTTTTTCTCTGTCCCGTTCCAGTAGGTTGATCTGATGGAAACCAGATTTCAAATCAAGGGTAGTAAAAAATTTACTTCCACCTAGATTTGATAAAATTCCCGTGATATTCGGGATTGGATATTTATCGCTGATGGTTTTTTCGTTGAGCTTTCGAAAATCTATAACCATCCGCTTTTTTTCTTGCCCAGTTTCGTCAAGGCCTTTCTTTTTTATCACCCATATGGGATTATTATATGGTGACCTGGATGGGCGAATGATGCCGTTTGCTAGCAGTTCTTGAATTTCTTTGTTCACGAAATCCGAAACGCCCAATGGGTAAGGGTATAGCCTTGAATACACGGGGTCTTCGTTTGTAGTGCGAATCGTTGCTACTACATTTGTGTTGTATGGTAGTGCTACGTTGGGGTCTGCAAAAACCCCATTTATGCTACCAATCATTTTTGAGAATGCTTCTTCTAGATTTTGTGGGACGTTTTCTGCCTGCAATCGCAAGTGACTAACATCCTCGCTAGATACAAATAGCATAATCTCCTTACCAAAATCATGTGTTATTGTGTTTGTTTTTAAATTAATAGACGCGTGTACCTTGTTCAATAAGTCAAGGCCAATTACACCGTCAAATGAAGTAAGATTAGGTAATAGAAAAAATTCTGCTATTGTCCCAAAAGTTTTAACCTTGCATTTATGTTTGATGGGGGTAACTCCATGAATAGACTTTACTAAAAATGAGTTTTCTACAGGTTTTATTCCTTTCAGCCCTGGAAGGGGCCTGATATAGCTCCTTGACGCCCCCGTGTCAACAAGGAGCTTGACTTCCTTTCCTCCTATTGACCTTGAAATCCAAGAAAGGAGGGACTTTGCCCTAAAAAATTAACCTCATCGGATTCGATGTTGTCGGCTACCTGCTCGGCTTCGTTATTGTATGTTTCTTCATTTTGCGACTCCCGCTCGTCGGTAAGATGGTTTACGCGCTGTATTTTGGGTCCTGTGTACCGCCCTGAGTTCGCTACACGTTTTTGCCCGTTCCCTTGCGGCTTACCGTATTGTTCGTGGTTGGGATTACTTGCTTGGTTTTTAAATTGGGATATGGAGGGATCTACTTCCATAGGCTCAATGCGCCTTTGGCCAGAATAATTACTACTGGTAAATGGTTTTTGGGCATTTCCATAATTCTGTGGACGACTGGCCTGTTTATTTTGTTTGCTTACTGAAAAATGCGGGCTTTTATGACCCACACCGTGATCATAGTTAGGTGTCTTTTGATTGGCCAGATTTTTGGATTTCCGCCAGGTTTTTCTTGAAATCTGTTCGCGAAATTCATTGCGAAAGCGTAACGCTCATTGTTGGCATCTACTTCTTGTGCCAAAGCCAGGGCGGATGGGAGGTCGGATGGCCTAGATGCGAACAAGATATCACATAGTGGTTTCCTTAAACCTGCTATAAATACTCTGAGTGCATCGGCCCTATATTTCTCATTCATAGTGTCTGCAATACCACTCTCATAAGACATAATTGTCTTATTTGCTAACAAAGTTAGCTTCTTTTCTACCTCATCGTAGAATTCTAGGCATGTCATTGATCCCTGTCTCAGGGTGGACAATTCCTGCTCGAATAAGTATATCGGCCGTTTGTCCGCGTAAGTAAAGTCAAGTCTGGAGATTATAGCGCTAAAGTTAAGCACTGTGTTAAAAGAAGAAAGTACTGCGTCGGCGGCACCTCTCACTTTGTTTCTAATAATAGTAACGGCTTGGTAGTGGCGTTCACTGCCATCGTATCTCCTAAATAATTCATAGGCATTGTGTGCGGCTTCCCGCCAGGATACGTACGTGCCTTGGTGGCCAAAAAATTCCGGAAGGGACTTTATCGCGTCTAGCGTAATGTCGCAGGTAGTAAGGGTGTTGATTGTTACCCTACTATATTGTTCTACCTTAGGTTTGTTTATTGTTACTTGATTCTGTAAAGCAAAAAGCCTTCTGTCAAACTCGGTTTTCTGTTCGGCTAAAGCTCTCCTGACCTCTGCTTTTACTATCTCGCTAACTTGTTCTGTATTCATTGTATTTTGTCTGTTTGCTGCTAAATTTAAATTCTTAAAGAGGTCCTCGGTCATTTAACATTCAAAGATTTTCTTAAAAAATTTCACGAAGGACACAGGTTTATTTAACACCTATTTTTTATAAATTTTTTTTTTTTTTTTTAATTTCGATTTTGCACTTTCGCTAATTCTTTTAGAGCACTTCACTTACCTCTTCATACTTAGGTGTTATCCTAGCCTAGGTTAATTCTTGATTTTCTTCTTTGGGTTGTAACGATTCTTGTTTCTACTCCTTCCGTTGTTGCTTGCTTCAAATTCTTCTAATTGATTGCGGTTATTATCGTTAACTTCATATTTCACCAGGATGCTTGTTTCAAATCCTTCTAGGTGTTTGCGGTTATTATCATTAACTTCGTATTCGCCAGGATGCTTGTTTTAAATCCTTCTAACTGTTTGTGGTTATTATCATTAACTTCGTATTCACCAGGATGCTTGTTTCAAATCCTTCTAGCTGTTTGCGGTTATTATCATTAACTTCGTATTCGCCAGGATGCTTGTTTCAAATCCTTCTAACTTGTTTGTGGTTATTATTTGTCCCTTAGGATCAAAAATGATTAGTGTTTTCCAGCCCCACGTTGGGCGCCAATTGTGCTTTTTAGCACGTATTCTTTATTGAGTTCTTTCTAAAACTAAAACTTAATAATTACCCTAACTGTCCACCTAACCCACGACGTTGGATAACGCTGCTGCTGCTCTGCTGGCGGTTAGCGACGTTGACACAACCGTTGGGCTAACGATGTTTACTTGCTGCTGTTGCAATAGCTGCTTTTGCTGATGCAGCTAAACATGATGAAGAGAATTGTGGCACTTGTGATGTTGTCATAGCGCAATGACAACAGACGATAGCAATAGCTATTGTTTCGCTGACACAGCGAAGTGTGCCAACAACGATATGCGATCATACCGTGTGATCGAATTTCTGCTGATCCAGCTAGTTGCATGAGGTGGCGTGCTGTCGTAATTTGGCTGAATGTGATTGACCTAGGCGAAGGCTAGGAAGACAACTGTGCCATTTGGTTAATGACATTTATGGGAAGAAACTTGTGATAACTTATTCTATACACACTTACACATGTGAAAAAATTTGGGTTTTGATTGCTGGGTGAAATTTAAGTTAAGACTAACCGAAGGTCTAGGATGAGTCCGGGATCAGTTGCTGCAACAAAGAACCACATCTGAATACTTTGTATGGGCTGAACTGTTCTAATTTGCTTGATCATGTCCTATGGAGAGATCAATTGTGAAAAAAACCAGAGCTTTGAGGTGTTTGGCTGAATTTTTTGTCATGAGAAGATCTCCAAAAATGCCTGACACCACTTAAGAGTAGTGTTCTACGACACATGTGTAAATATTCGCCTTTTAAAAATAGTCAAAGTTGGACAAACCTGCTTAAACAGGCGAAAGCATAGTAAGAATTATGAAAACTACCCAGATTTCAGGTTTCTGGTTAAAGTGTTTCTCATAAGGCGAAGTCTTAAGGGTGGTCTTCTATGACACATTGAAAATATCTGCCTCTTAAAAGCAGCCTAAGTTGGAACAACCATCTCAAAAATTCGTCAGTTTTGAGGTGTCTGGCTGAAGTTTTTCTATAGGGCTAAGTGTAACAATGATTAAATCTACTTAAGAGTAGTGTTCTGCGACACATGTGTGAAGATCCGCCCATTACGAACTGCAAAATTTGGACCAACTCGCTTAAACCTTTGAAATCGCAGTAAGAATTGTGAATATTCCTCAGTTTGAGGTGTCTAGCTGTAGGTTTTGACATGGGGCGAAGTATAAAAGTACCTGATACAACTTAAGGGTGGTCTTCTATAACACATGTGAAAATATCTGCCCTTCAAAAGCAGCCAGAGTTAGACCAACGCGCTTATACATGTGAAATCGCAGCAAGAATTATAATTATAAATATATGCATCAGTTTTGAGATGTCTGGCTGAAGGTTTTGACATGGGGCGAAATCGAAAAGCACCTAATGCAACTTAAGGGTGGTCTTCTATAACACATGTGAAAAGATCCGCCCTTTAAAAGCAGCCACAGTTGGACCAACCCGATTAAACATGTGAAAACGTAGTAAGAACTATGAAAATTCCTCAGCCTTGAGGTGTCTGGCTGAAGTTTTTCCCATGGGATGAAGTATAAAAATGCCTCATACTACTTAGATATAGTGTTCTACGACACATGTGTAAAGATCTGCCTTTCAAGCAGAGCTGTTAATTTTGATTAGTAATTAGTAATTGATTGATTAGAACATTTTTTTAATTACTAATGATTATTTTAATTGCTTTCAAGAAAAAGCAATTACTAATCGATTACGATTAGAAAAAATCAAAAAAAAATAAAAAAAAAAATTAAAAAATCAAGAAAAAATCAAAAAAATCAAAAATAATCAAAAGTAATCAAAAACGGCTTTTTTGATTACTTTTGATTTTTTCTTAATTTTTTTTAATTTTTTTGATTTTTTATGATTTTTTTTTTGATTTTTTTGAATTTTTTTTAATTTTTTTGATTTTTTTTGATTTTTTTTGGATTATTTTAAAGTTTTGTTGTTAAAAGTATAAAAATCTGTGTATCTTTGTATGCAAATATATACATCTACTTACACTTTGGGGCTCATGGATTTCTAGAATGAACCTTGATCGCTAAGTATATGTACATATGAGAAAAAATGCCAGGTTTGATGGTTATATGCGTTGTAGTGGTGAAAATTTGTCCCTTTTATATCTAAACGGGTAGTGTCGTGCATTTCTCGTTTAAAACCCTATGGGTACGGTCGGATGGTTCTATTCGAACACTTATAAGTATGCTACACAAAGTAAAACGTGGGCATACCAACTACATATGTATGCCCAAAAGAGACTAGTAATGATCAATTGATCAAAAATTAAGTGGTTATTATCCATAGAGAGAGGTCCGGGATTAATAACTTTAGGCCAAAATGGACGACGTAGTCATTTTGTTGGAGTAGAGAATAGTAGAAGTAGAATCGTTTTATTTTTATTCATTTTTGTTTAAGTAATGCTATTTAGTAATATTTGCGAATAATATGTAAGTAATAATGTAATGACAATTAAAGAACAATAACACAAATAGTCAACAATAACGGTATTCAGTTTAAAAATAATTCATGTAGGTGGACATGAGTGCTATCAACGGTTATTTATACTCACATTGAAAACGAACGTTTGAGATCTGAGAAGGTGATTGGTTCTCAAATGCATCTCAAATTGAGATTAGCTAAAAATGTTTGTTAGGATTACACCGTTACTTCTTGCTTCACCTATACATTTGTATGTTTGTGCAAGTGAATATTTATGTATGAACATATTTTTCTACAACAGTACTGGAAAAAAATCAAAAAAAATCAAAAAATTAAAAGTAATCAAAAGTAATCATTACTTTTGATTATTTTTGATTACTTTTGAATTTTTGATTTTTTTTTGATTTTTTTAAATTTTTTTTATTTTTTTTTATTTTATTTTTATTTTTTTTTAATCAATTGAAAAAATAATCATTAAAAAGTGAAAGTAATTGGTAATCAATCATTAGGTGGCTTCTCAAAAAATAATCAATGAAATGCTAATCATTACCGATTACTAATCAATTATTAACAGGTCTGCTTTCAAGAACAGCCAAAGTTGGACAAACTCGCTTAAACATGTGAAAGTGCAGTAAGAATAATAAAAATTCCTCAGTTTTGAGGTGTCTGGCTGAAGTTAGACCAACGCGCTTAAACATGTGAAATCGCAGCAAGAATTATGAAATTTTCTCAGCTTTGAGGTATCTGGCAGAAATTTTTGTCATGGGGCGAAGTCTAAAAATGCCTGATATTAGTTAATGGTAGTGTTATACGATACGTGTGTAACTATCCGCCAAAGTTGGGTAAGCCCATTTGAACATGTGAAAGCACATTAAAAATGATGAAAAGTCCCCGTGCTTTGGGTTGTCTAGCTTAAGTTTTTTTCTTGGGATGAAGTCTGGAAATGCCTGATGGTGTTTAAGGGTAGTGTTATACGACACATGTGTTAAGGTCCGCCGTTTAAAGGTAGTCAAATTTGGAGAAACCTGCTGAAATAAGTGAATTCTCTGTAAAAATTAGTGAAAATACCGAGCTTTGAGGTGTCTGGCTGAAGTTTTTGCCATGGGATGAAGTCTAGAAATGATTGAAATGATTGATTGGCGACCGGCGTAGTGTAGCGGATAAGTGTTCGGCCATCTACACCAAGTCGTGGCGGTTCGATGCTCGACAAAAGTAACATCAAAAATTATTTAGAAAAAAAATTTTTCTAAACGGGGTCGCCCCACGGCAGTAGTTTGGCAAACTCTCCGAGTGTATTTCTGCCATGAGAAGCTTCTCAGCAAAAAATTCATTTGCTTGTGCCGTTCGGAGTCGGCAAAAAACTGTAGGTCCCGCCAACTTGTAGGAAAAACTCAAAAAGGAACACACCACAGGTTAGAAAGAGAAGCTCGGCAAAAATCTCGTTAGAGGTTATGATAACCTGTTGGTATACCGCCGCCATTAGTAGTGTCCTACGAAACATGTGAAAAGCTCCGTCATTTAAAAGCAGTAAAAGTGGGACAAACAAGAGAAAGCAAATTAATAGAAAAACAAAAGTTCCCGAACTTTGAGGTGTCTGGCTGAAGTTTTTGCCATGGGATGATGTCTGGAAATGCTTGATTCTACTTAAGGATAGCATTTTACGACACATGTGTGAAGATCTGCTATTTAAAAGTAGCCAAAGTTTGTCAAACCCGCATAAACATGTGAAAGCGCAGTAAAAATTAGTGAAATTCCCCGAGTTTTGAGGTGTCTGGCTGAAGTTTTGCCATGGGACGAAGTCTAAAAATTACTGAAGCTACTTAAGGGTAGTGTCCTACGACACATGAGGAAAGATCCGTCATTTAAAAGCAGTAAAGTGGGACAAACAAGAGAAAGCAAATTAATAGGAAAATAAAAGCTCCCGAGCTTTGAGCCAGACACCTCAAATTAATAGAAAAACAAAAGTTCCCGAACTTTGAGGTGTCTGGCTGAAGTTTTTTCCATGGGATGATGTCTATAAATACTTGATTCTTCTTAATGGTAGCATTTTACGACATATGTGTAAATATCTGTTATTTAAAAGAGGCCAAGTTGGGCAAACCCGCTTAAACATGTGAAAGCGCAGTAAAAATGAGTGAAATTTCCCGAGTTTTGAGGTGTCTGATAATACTTGAGGGTGGTATTATACAAAAAAATGGGAAAATATTGGGTAGTTAAAAGCAGCCAAAGTGGCCCAAATGCGTGAAATTGGTAAAACAGAATAAATTTCCATAGGAAAATCGCGAGCTGTGGGTGTCTGGCTGGAGCCTTGTCACTGGTACGGGTCTAACAGCACTTGTTACTGACGCGGGGTGGTAATCTACGTCAAATATGTGAAAATCATCCATTTTAAAATAAGTGAAGTTAGGGTTATTTTTTGACGTCTTTGACCCCCGATTCCTAGGCCCTTGTCATAGGTACAGCTTTGAAATTTTCACATTCTTTCTAGATTCGGGGAGGACTATCGATCGGTATTGGTTTCATCCATTATAAAATAAGTGACGCTTTTAGGCTCTGGGATCTCGCTTTGGTATGCGGCCATCATACTGAACTGCGGTTTGTAAATTGATTCAAAAAATAAATTGTAAATATATATGCAAACGTACATATGCCTCATAACAAGCAATGAATCTGAACGGTTAGTAACAATAATCGAAAATACGTTAATATGCATATTTTCCATTAAAAAGCTTCTAGGATTGCAATTTGTGCAGATTTTTTTCGCACAATACAGCTTTAAACGAAGTGGCGATCTCATATTTTGTATAATTTTTTTTCGCAACCCCGTTTTTCGTTCAGGAATACGTAAAGCAAATTTTAACGCACGTAGTCACAAATAAAAACTTTAAATCTAACAAATCATATGGTACACTGCTTTTGTTGTTGTGTGCTTCTTCCTAAAGGTACATTAAAGGCTCTTTCAAAATTTTGGGGCAAATAGACATTTGGTTCAAAAGTTATGTCCTGATTTTCTAAACCACGGTGACTAGACGCGACGCGCTCACTCACGTTCACCATCACCCTCAAGTTCGTAATTTATAAGCACGTAAGTTTTCGCGTTCATCCAGTTACGTTATCACGGTGCAGTCACTGCGTTTGACAGGTCTGCGTTCGCGGTAGTTGGCAATTCCGTAAGCGAACACAAACAAAAATGTAAACAAGCCACAAAATAATATAAAATGTCTTAGTGCTCTTGCCTTATATTTATTGTTGAATTAGGAAAAAAATGCAAGAAATTGTAAAATTTTGTGAAAAGAATGTTATAGTGAGGGTTTGTTTGTGTTTGAGTGTTTTTTTTTTTTGCATTTGTGACTGTTTATTCGCTTCGCTTTCGTTGAAGTTGGAAAACTTCAGCATCTCGCCAGCTACCGAGTGCCAAACCGCGTTGAAACACGTCAGGAAACATCATTTTTATGTGAAATATGTATGTTTATATTTGCAAACAAGTTTGCAAATTGGTGTATGTAATATAAGGGTGTTTTGTGATAGATGGTGTAGGACCGCGATTAAATAAATCTCCGCATTGGACTTCGAATTTTTGTAGAGAGCTTAGGTTCCCCATCAGAAAAAGTGGTATTTGTTTCCTTTAGGGGTCAACTGCTAATAAATTAGCTGAAATTATGGGAGATAGCTCAAAAGACGGGTTTTGGCCTCAGGATCACAAATCCGGAGGCGCTTTTTAATTGTTGTTTCTGTGGAAAGTTATGGTCAAAAAACCGAAAAATTACCCGGGTCCGATACCAAAGTTGGGGTGGAATCCATGGTATTTATGTGCGAAACACCTCTCTGAGTTGGCGGCCTTCGACCGCGCTTATAAGAATAACCCTGGGCTACGCCGTCCCAAGTCCGGGGGTGTTGCCTGAACCGTGGCGCCAGAATTTTTTCGCACGTTTTTAGGTACAGCCTAATAAAATTACATGAAAACTTGCAACTTTTATTGCAAATATATCTTCAGAGAAGCAAAATATTTAAAAAAAAAAAAATGCTTCCGGATTCGTGATCCTGAGACCAAACCCCGTCTTTTGAGCTATCTCCCATAATTTTAACTAATTTATTAGCAGTTGACCCCTAAAGGAAACAAATACCGAAAATTACTTAAAAAGTCCCAATCGATCCCATGTCTTCTAAAAAAAGTTGTTCGGGGTCAAAACTCCACATTTTAAGTTTTTTTGGATTTTTTTCGAAAACGGTAAGTTTCTTCTAAAAATTACCTAAGACAAAGTTGTAGACCTTGAATTTCCCTATGAGTCTCCAGTAATGAAATAACGCGATTGTGAAATTAGCTCTACATATTATGTGCGCATACCATATATGCCATGTATAGACTTTTCAGGATTTCCCCGAACGCGTAGAGTGTGTTAAAACGATAATTTTTGTAGAGAATTTTCAGATCTACAACTTTGTCTCAGGACATTTTTCGAAACAAGGTGAACCTAAGCTCTCAACAAAAATTCAGCTCTGTCGTAATTTTGGTGTTTTTCACAAATATACGCTTTATTATCATCAAATTATCCATGCCTCAAATTGTTTTCTTTTTTTTTGTTAATTTTTTTTTAATTGCTAAAAAGTATTAGAAGTAAATAAAATGAATCCAGCAAACACGGCCCAAAAGCAGTTTGACTGTTCGCGTCAGTTCGCGTTCTTATATGTTACCAAAAAACGTAAGAAACGTACTCATATTCACCCACAGTCACTGACAGTCAAGAAGTGATTTATAAACTACGAATTGGGTTTCACTTGGGTGAACGTGACTCTTCGCGTCGCGGTTCGTTTTACAGAATCATACCATTAGTAACCCTGCAGCGAAAGCAACTAGTTGAAAACTACTTTACAACTAGTTGGTGCACCGGGCCCAACTAGTCAGTAATTTGTCTTTTTTTCATATAGTCAAAAATCATTGAACCTGGACTAGTATGATTTCAACCAGAATTTTCATGACTTACCCTTTATTTTATCATTTGCTTTTATTTTCATGTTTATTCTTAAGAAAGCAACGACTATTTGTATTTACCCTATCACGAAAAAGCATCTGTGAATTATAAGAGAAAAAAGAAGCAAACGAAACGAATGAAATTTGTATTTTTTAACTGGTATGATTTCATCCAGAAAAATTTAGTTGTTTACTAGTATGGAATGGATATTTCCTGACCAGTATGACTTCAGCCAGAAAATTCTAGTTGTATACTAGTATGAAATGGATATTTCCTGACTAGTATGAGTTCATCCAAAAAAAGTTAGTTGTACTCTAGTATGAAATGGATATTTCCTGACTAGTATGAATTCAACCAGAAAATTCTGGTTGTATACTAGTATGAAATGGATATTTCCTGACTAGTATGATTTCAGCCAGAAAATTCTAGTTGTATACTAGTATGAAATGGATATTTCCTGACTAGTACGAATTCAGCCAGAAAATTCTAGTTGTATACTAGTATGAAATGGATATTTTCTGACTAGTATGAGTTCTGCCAGAAAATTATAGTTGTATACTAGTATTTTTCTGACTAGTTTGAGGTTTCGCTGCAGGGAAGTAACTAAGTTTCGCTAATTAAGTCTTAAATATTAGCTAAAGTAGCTAACATTTTTTGAAATTACTAACTTTTTAACCGAATAACTTTTTGCCCCAAAATTTGGTTCAAAAGTTAGTAAGTAACTAAGTTTCGCTAATTAACTCTTAATTATTAACTAAAGTAGCTAACTTTTTTAAACAATTTTTTCACTGATCGATTTTTTGGTCTTCAGTGATTTCATATGTCAAATTTCAGTCATCTAGATCAATATTTGTAGAAAATATGTAACATATTGTACGACGATTTTTTTATGATTTGGTGAAAATCGAATATCGTGTTGAGCACGTTCTAAATCATCACCGATTTCGCTAAAATTTTGAGGATCATGTTTTTTCATGATGATTTAACAGATTTTAAAGCAAGGCTGCACAACAAAATAAACAAAATTTTTTTGAAAGTAACGTTATCAAAAAAAATTATTTAAAAAAATTTCGATTTTGCTAGCATCAAAAACAAAATCAAAATTTTCGTTTCCTTTTGATATTTTAAAGTTTGAGTAATTTTTTGAACATTTTTTGTAAGGAAAAATATACTCTGACTCAAACAATCAAAATAAACAAAAGTTTTGAGATTTTGATTTTGGTTTCAATGAAATGAAAAGCTTTTCGTTGCTCTAAAAACGTTTAAACTTTTGAATAACGAATTGAAAACAAACAAAGTATATTAAACAAAGTAATAGTGAACTTGACAGCTCTCTCTTTTCTGTAGGAGTTTTCCCGTCAAATGAAAAAACATATTAACCCGTTCTGTTTAAGATTTTTAATTTTTTTCAATAGTGTGAAAAAATAGCAAATTGTTTCATTTAAATACAATACCGCTTGCTGATTTGAGTATTCATTGGGCTTACGTCCTTTCTAATCATGACTTCCACAATGGCCTGATATGTCGTATTATCGAAAGCGCCTGATATATCGATAAATGCAAACAGGGCTATGTTTTTAGACTCTATGGTCTTTTCAATTTTTTCCGTAAGGCAATGGATAGCAGTCTCTGTAGATTTTCTGTGTTGGTAATCAAATAGGTTTTTACACAGAGGAAGTTTCTTTAAGTTTTCTTCTCTAATGTGCTGATCCAAAATTTTCTCCATTCCTTTTAGGAGAAAGGAACTGAGACTTATTGTATGGGACACAAAAACTGTGCTTGGGTGGCAAAGGGTTAATACGCTTGTTTACATTGTTTTGAAGGAAAAACTCCTACAAAAACAAAATATTTCAGTTGTCAATTCTACCTTGTTGAATTTGCCTTGGAAAACAAAATATTTTTATTTTTTGGAAAAAATTAAGTTATTATGCTGGCCTGTTTTAAAGTAGCCCCTAAACATTTCGAAAGAACCGCAACTGTGAAACAGTCTAATATACACCTGATACTTAGTCTTTTTGGCTTAGTTTTGAATCACTCTTTATGAAGTTAAATGTCTGAAACTTTTGCAATTATCCACCGATTTTGAACTTTTAACCGCGTTTAGACAGAAAAAACTGCAATTTCTTAAATGGTGTGGATATTTGTTGAGAGGTCATTGGAAATTTGTGTGTATTCTTCCAGTAAGCCCAATATTTTAGATTTTTTTAGTTTTTAACAGCTTTGTGGGCATATTTAGAAAATCTGTTCATATATTTGGTAAAATATAGGTTAGTATAAGATTTGAACACATAAACTAGTATAAAAAACATAGAGGAAATGTGATGTTTTAGAAGTTTATGCAGGTTTATATGATATAGAGGAACCGAATACATTCTTTCATAACTTTGCAATAAATTCGTTAGTTGTTCCCGAATACCGTCAGATTGAATTAGACCACCAAATTAGGTCAAATTAAATTAAATTCGTCTAATTTGGCAAACAAATTCATTCTGCGGACAAACATTCTCGAAATAACTTGGCCAAATGCGACGCATTTGGTGCAGTGTAAATGTATCATAACAGGCATTTAAGTTCATAAAGAGTGATTCAAAACTAAGCCAAAAAGGCCAAGTAAACATTTCCCAATTATATGGCCAAAAATATTTTTATTTTTTTTTTTCAATTTAGTTTTCATTGAAATCTTAATAACCTCGTCAGTTTTTAGCTTTTGGAGGAAATTAACATTCATTGCACTCGTAACAAAATTTGCTGTTGAATTCAAGGTTTGTATATGCTTATAACATAGTGCATAGGGATAGCGCCAAAGACCGACCTCGTAAAATGACGAAAAAAATGTGTTTGTGGGCCAAATACTACCACTTTTACTACTACGTTCCAGTTGATATATATATTGTTAGAAAGGTCTTTGTCTCTTCTTACTTACTTAAAATAGCCTTTAACCGCCTAGGCGATTTTGGCTTGCCAGGGGATTCCAACAGAAGCGTCTGTCATCATGAGTTGCGGCTGCAGCGGTCGTCTGTCTTGGATCACGCGGCTCGCTATATAAATGTGTAACTTAAATCCACCTCCCGAGAAATGGGTTGTGTGTAGGGTTTGGGACCTACCACATAAAACAAAATTCCAATGAGATCCTTTATCTCTTCTATCGAGATAAAATAAATCGGGTTTAAATCACCTAAGATACAGCCTCATAAGAGTTTAAACGTAGGTATGAAAAACCGGTTTTTGACCCCTAACTCGGGATTTTCGTGGTGTGCGGCAAATTTCTTGTACCTACGCAGTTCTTCTTAACTCACCGAGATCTACCAGAAAAATGCTATCTCTTCCCAGGTATTTTTTCGTGTTGCACTGTGTAATCATCACGCAAAGAAGGCGAAGATATGTGAAAATTTCGCTGTTATTTTTTAATTTGGTTTTTTTAGATTAAATATTAGTGTAAAGGAAAACTAATACAGAGCAACATTGTTCATCAGATATGTCCCTAGAATATTTGTGAATAAAGTTTTTCTATAAAATAAATATCACTGAAGTTAAGAACAGTTTAAGCGAGCCATAGTTAGAAAACTAGCATTTTTAGCAAACTTTGTGGGCTCAAGGCGCGTCCAATCATTATGCAAACGATCTAAAAAATTTTATATATAGCTTTTTTCTAATTTGGAATAAATCTAAGGGGTTTTCCAAGTGAAAATACGGGAAAAAAACCATATAGCTTGCGGTCACACTAGACAACATATATCGGACAGGGAGCCTATTAAAACAACACTAAGGCCCGGTTTCTCAGTGCAAGTTTAAACTTCAGTGCGAGTTTAAACTTAGTTAAGCGGCCAGTTTTTATGGGATAAACTCTAGTTAACTTTGTCTGTGGTTTAAACCTGAACTGCAAAACAGGGCCTTATACAACCATTTTTCATTATAAGGCCTTTATAAACCTGTTTTACTTTTTATGAATTTTAATTCTTATGCAGTGCGTACTCCAGCTCATATGGGCAAACCCGCCATAGGGTTGATTTTTGCAAAAACAAAAAAAAAATTGAAACATCGAAGCACAAGAATAACTTTTTTCCGTTAAATTGGTAGATAATGGGGAGCTATAGTTCATCACTGTTACTCGTCTTTCATAGTGCCTCAAATAGATCGATGATTATATATCGCTGGCTTCGTGAGCAAATGTACCAAGTCCATTTTTTGTAATTGTTCAGGAGACGAAAAAAACCGCCTAACTTTTTTTGTTGTGAATATTTTTAAAATCTATATCTAAATTAAATCAGTTCAGCTTGTTTCAGTATCTAATCTTGGCTTGCGTCATTTATTGACGCTTAACCGCCTAGGCGATTTTGGCGGTTTCGTATCAAAGCACGCCAGTTATTCCTTTTTAGCGATAACTGGCGCCAATTGGAAACCCCAAGGGAGTTCAAGTCATCCTCCACTTGTTGTTTCCATCTCAGTCGAGACCTCTTCTTCCTCTGCTGCCGAATTCGGGTGTCGATAGGAAAACCTTCTGTGCTGGAGCTTCTTCTTTGTCCATTCGCATAACCTGTCCTAACCAGCGGAGCCTTCGGGCTTTAATCCGCTGGACTATGGTCAGGTCTGCGTAAAGCTCGTAAAGCTCATGGTTAAGTCCAAAGTAACACTTGTTGGCAAGAGTGATTCTCCATTGGATTTCTAGACTGATATTGTTTTCGGTGTTAATTCTGGTTCCCAAATAGACGAAGTCCCTCACCGATTCAAATTGGTAGCTATCAACGGTGACTTGGCTGCCAAAGCGCAGGTGCGCCGATTCTTTCTTTGATGACAGCAGATACTTCGTCTGGTCCTCTTTCACCGCAAGACCCACTTTTTTCGCTTCCGTATCCAGTCCAGAGAAGGCAGCGCTTACGGCGCGGTTGTTAAGGCCAATGGTATCAATATCATAGGCATACGCCAGCAATTGCACGCTCTTGTAAAAGATTGTACCATGGCGGTTTAGCTCTGCTGCTCGAATTATCTAGTTTTTCAACGTCTAATGACAAAAATTAAAGAGTTAACTCGCCAAGATGACCTTATGATTTATATGGATGACATCTTGATAGGTAGTCAAACCTTCGAGGAGATGTTAGAGAAGTTGAGCCGAGTTTTAGCAGCATTATATAATGCTGGATTAACGCTAAATATTAAAAAATGTGAGTTCATGAAAAGTACCATTACATTTCAGGCGCTCAGCGCCAAAACGGCCTAACCCTCATTTCAAAAAAATCAAACTGACTATGCAGATCGAACCGGAACCTTTTGAAATAAATACTGAAAAAATCCCTATTGCATAGTATGCCGTGTGTAGAAGTCCACGCAAGTGGGGAAAGCTTCTGATCGCCATTCAACTGGGAATGGCCAAAGCGATTCTTCTATGTGCGGTCCAAGCAGCTCACTACGTCCGGGAAAGCCCACGTATCCTCTGCATAGCGACTGAACACCCGCACGGTGGTGAACTAAAGTGAGAAGGCGACAACCTGACAAGGCCACTCCGAGATAATCGATTTAAGGGCTTGACAGGGGACTTCATCAGCAGCGTCTGACACCATGAGATGCGGCGGCAAGCGGGCGTCTGTCTTGAACCAAGCGGCTCGCTATTTAAATGTGTAATTCAAATCCAACCCCCCGAGAAACGGGTTGTGCGTAGGGTTTGGGACCCACCACATAAAAACAAACTTCCAATGAGATCAAATTTCCAGGCCTCGGATATGATAACTCACTCTTTAGATAACGACCACTGCAAACGAACTAGGAATATGATTAAGGAAATCAGGGCATGTTCTTGGAATGTCCGAACCCTTACCAGGGAAGATGACGATGTTCGTCTAGTTGGGGTCCTCAAACAGGCAAAAGCTGACATCACCGCTATACAAGAAATGCGATGGACGGGGCAACGTTATAAGACCATCCAAACCTGCAATGTCTACTGGATCGGCCACACTAATGAGCGCAGATTCGGCGTCGGTTTTGTGGTAGGAAAGAGGCTTGTGAAACAGGTAGTGTCTTTCACAGCCGTGAATGAGCATCTCGCCACAATCCGAATAAAACTACGATTTTTCACCATATCGTTTATCTGTGCGCACGCACCGACTGAGGACAAGGACGACGTAGAAAAAGATGCATTCTACGCGAAATTAGAAGAAACTTATGAGCGCTGCCCCCGTCATGATATCAAAGTCGTTGTTATAGACGGCAGGCACATAAAGAAAAACACTACATTTTAAGTTAAAGATAAATGTTTAATGACCGGAACTGTTGTAATTTACATTGCAATTATACAGAATCATCATCATCATTTATTGGCGCTTTACCGCCTAAGCGATTTTGGCCGTTGCATATCAAAGCACGCCAGTTATTCCTTTTTAGCGATAACTGACGCCAATTGGAAACCCCAAGGGAGTTCAAGTCATCCTCCACCTGTTGTTTCCATCTCAGTCGAGGCCTCGCCCTTCCTCTGCTGCCGAATTCAGGTGAAGATAGGAAAACCTTCTGTGCTGGAGCTTCTTTGTCCATTCGCATAACATGGCCCAGCCAGCGGAGTCTTTGGGCTTTAATTCGGTGGACTATGGTCAGATCTGCGTAGATCTCGTACAGCTCATCGTTAAATTTCCTTCGATACTCGCCGTTGGCATCACGGGAAGGACCATAAATCTTCCGGAGAACTTTTCTCTCAAATACTCCAAGGGCCATCTCATCTTCTCTTGACATTGTCCATGAATCTGAGCCATACATCAAGGCAGGTATGATGAGAGACTTATAGAGCGTGATCTTTGTTCTTCGAGAGAGGACTTTACTTCTCAATTGCCTACTCAGTCCAAAGTAGCACTTGTTGGCAAGAGTGATTCTCCGCTGGATTTCTAGACTGATATTATTTTCGGTGTTGATACTGGTTCCCAAATAGACGAAGTCCCTCACAGTTTCAAATTTGTAACTATCAATAGTGACATGGCTGCCAAGGCGCAGGTGCGCCGATTCTTTCTTTGATGACAGCAAATACTTCGTCTTGTCCTCGTTCACGGCAAAACCCACTTTTTTCGCTGGTTTATCCAGTCCAGAGAATGCAGCGCTTACGGCGCGGTTGTTAAGGCCAATGATATCAATATCATCGGCATACGCCAGCAATTGCACGCTCTTGTAAAAGATTGTACCATTGCGGTTTAGCTCTGCTGCTCGAATTATCTCCAGCATCAGATTGAAGAAATCGACAAAGAGATAGTGTGTGTCGATTCTTTTATCATGCGTCTTCTCCAGGATTTGGCGTATCGTGAAAATCTGGTCGATGGTAGACTTACCAGGTCTAAAGCCACACTGATAAGGTCCAATCAGTTTGTCTACGATAGGCTTCAGCCTTTCACACAACACGCTAGAAAGAACCTTATAGGCCTTTCTTGTGGATTGGGCAAAGCACACTTAAATTCCAATCCGGAGGCATGCATTCGTCTGACCATATTCTGCATAAGAGCTGATGCATGATTTTTACCAGCTCTTCGCCTCCGTGTTTGAACAGCTCGGCGGGTACTCCGTCTTTTCCAGGCGCTTTGTTGTTTTTGAGCCGGGATATAGTTCTAGTTTCTTGTATTGCCGGTTCTACGAGAACGGTACCAGTACTTGTGCTGTACCCATCGTGCCGAAACGACCCGGGCCGTTTTCTTATATCGACCCGGCCAAGAGCAATACACTCGAGGTGACCCTGTCTGACATTTAGACAGGGCTACACCTCGCTACAACAACAACATAGCTATCTTCACTTCATCATAGTCAGGTGGTGGGACGACTTTTCCATCGTCAGGGATTGGGGTATCGGGTTCGACGTCTCCCTCGCAATTTAGCGGTGAGGAGAAGTGCTCCCTCCATACAGGAGCTTGCCCCGGGCTTAAAACCTTCCGTCATCCGCCGGATCTTTTCATAGAATTTTCGGGCATCATTCCTGTCAGCCAGCATCTCAAGCTCCTCACACTCGCGCCTTTCGGCCACACTTTTCTTTTTTCTGAAAAGTCGTCTCTCTTCCTTCTTTGCCTCACGATATTGTTGCCATACACTGCGAGTTGCGCCCGTTCGCAACGTCTCTTTGTAGGCAGCGTCCTTTTTGTCCGAGGCTGTGGTTCATTCCTCATCGTACCAGTTGTTCTTACGGGCTCGCTGAAACCCTATAGTGGCTTCAGCGGCGGTACGTAATGAGTGAGAGACATGCTTCCATTGCTCGGTTACATCGTTAGGTTGAGGATTGCTCTCCGATAGCAGGTGTGAGAGTCGAGTGGAGAAATTATCAGCTGTCTGTGTCACACGCAACTTCTCGACGTCAAACTTTCCTTCCGTTATTGTGCGTACTTTCTTCGCTGCACAGAGGCGTGTGCGTATCTTGGTTGCAACAAGATAATGGTCCGAGTCGATATTGGGACCGCGTAGGGAACGCACGTCTAGAACGGTGGAGCTATGTCTGCCGTCGATCATGACATGATCAATCTGGTTTCTTGTTCTTTGATCAGGGGACCGCCAGGTGGCTTGGTGTATTCGCTTATGCTGGAACCTGGTACTACTGATGACCATATTGCGGGAAGCAGCGAAGTCAATCAACCTAGTGCCGTTGGGGGATGTTATATCGTGGAGACTGAATTTGCCAACTGTAGGACCAAAGATTCCTTCCTTGCCCACCTTGGCATTAAAGCCGCCGAGCACGATTTTGATATCATGCAGGGGGCAGCGATCATAGGCTTGTTCAAGTTTATCGTAGAAGGAGTCCTTCTCTTCGTCGTCCGTCTCCTCAGTCGGCGCATAGGCGCAGATAAATGTTATGTTGAAAAACCTCGCCTTGATGCGGATCGCAGCGAGACGCTCGTCCACAGGGGTGAACGCTAGTACTTGGCGGCGAAGTCTCTTTCCCACCACAAATCCTACACCACGCGCTTCGGGATTGGGCAAGGTCACACAGCAACCACATCCCAATACACTCCCAATTATACAGAATACAAATACAATTATTACAGTGAGGGGAAAAAGTTCCTTTTGTGTTGCTAAAATTTGGTGCTCTTGCTGGTGGTGAATCTAAAAGTCGTCTGTCCGATGTTGAAGTTGGCTGCTGTCGATTTATTTTATGTTACAGCGTTGCCCCTTTATAGCAGTGCGGCCCACCATTCGTGGTAAGTGTTGTCCCCCCGTACGTAGTCGAAATCCAGCTGCAGCGTTGATATCCATAGCTTCACGAACAGTTTTTTCGGCTTCTTGAAGATTGTTAAAACTTGACGAGATCATCTACATATGTTTTGTTATGTGCTCGGCACAACACGGTGAGCAGGCAGCTCCAAAAATCATTGACGTCATAGCATAAACACGTACTGGCTGATTGAAGTCAACACCTCGCCACAAAAAACGTTGCGAGTCTTGGTCTTCAGCTCTGATGCGGACTTGTGAGAACATCTCCTCAATATGTCCAGCTACGGCGATGGCTCCTTGGCGGAATTTAAACAAAATAGCTAAAAGTGATTGAGTCTTCTCTGGCCCTTTGAGCAAAAACGCTGTTGAGTGATACGTTCGATACGTTTGCGGCCGCGTCGAAAACTATGCGTAGCTTTTCCGGCTTATGAGCATTGACGACACCAAAGTGCGGTAGATACCACGTTGTTGGCTTGATTGTACTTGCTTCTTCATCAGAAAGTTGTCGAGCTTATCCTTTAGTGCTTCAATACCTTGCAAGCGCTTACTTGCCATAACAAAACTATCGGGTAACTCAATGTCGTCATTTCGCCACAACAAACCTACCTCATAACTTCCTCCATCGTACTTAGTTGTATCATCTAGAATCTTTCTTGCTCTACTATCGTCGTCAGACTCGATTGTGTCGCTATATGATAACCTTAATACCAGCGTATCACCAGTAATATGTTCTTCAACCAATTTATGTAACTGCTTCATATTGGTTGGCTCTCTAACCACCATAACTTGAGCCTCGCTTTTGGCATACTTATCTGATGGCCCATACGCCATCCAACCTAATTTTG
Organism: Campiglossa producta; assembly: GCA_964058755.1. NCBI lineage: Eukaryota > Metazoa > Arthropoda > Insecta > Diptera > Tephritidae > Campiglossa > Campiglossa producta. The sequence continues at coordinate 47,812,272 of CAXKVI010000004.1, forward strand.
TATTAGCGGCAACAAGCTGACTCGGCCCTTCATAAACAGTTGTGTGTGATATGCCTAGAAATGAATTATCAAGTCCTAAAAGAATATCGGGCGTCGCATTTGTATAATTCGTCATTGGTACTGACTTCAAATAATCAAAACTATTTTTAATAAAAGATTGTGTTGGCAAATTTAAATTAGCTATAGTTCGTACGTTCTTTATTGTGAACGTTTGACCATCGGCTCGACATCGTATCTCAACTGCTACCCTTTTTGACTTTTCAGTGGTTTTGTTTTCACCATACCACTGCAGCGATAATAAAGACGACTGTCCTTGTAGACCCAAATTGTGAGCCACTTTGGCATCTATAAGAGATATCGACGAACCTTCGTCGATCATGGCGTAAGTATCAAGTTTACCGGGGTCCTATCAGCGTTACAGGCAAAATTTTAAATAAAGCTGATTGACTTTCTTGTTGACAATTGTAGACGCGTTCTACTTGGCTTTCAGCAGTATTTTGGCGAACTTCGTTTTGTGCATATAACAGTTGGTGGTGTTTACGTTGACACCCATTAATACCACAATTGACACGTCTCTGGCATGTAAGTAAATTGTGGCCTTTGATCAGACAACCGAAACACAGCTGATGGCGTTTACTAGTGTCTACCTTTCGTTAACATTCTTGGAAATAAACTGTTGACATTCTGACAGTTGATGCTCCTGACTGCATAGGGCGCACCGTTGTTGTCTTCGCTGAGGTATTTCTTGTGCGTTTAGTATTCGGCGACTACCACCTCCTGCTATTGGTTGTCGATTGCTGGTCGATTGAGTGGTTGTACGTGGCGCTGTTGTGACGGCAACCTTGGGCATCAGGGCAACTACTCGTGCTAACTAACTCAACCATTGAGCAAACATTTCAATAATGGGGTATGACGTAATTTCGGCGGCGCGTCTACTCCACTCAAACTGTTTTGAGGGGGGCAGTTTAGCTATCAATGACTCCAACAGCGTTGGATTAGTCAAATGATGCTCACAATTGGCTGATTTGAAAAATGCTACTATATTACGTACCTTAGAGGCTAGTTCTAAAATCATGTCAAGGTGGGTCTCAGGAATGTTGGCAAAACTCTGAACCTTATTTAGTTGCGAGCGGACTGGCAGCTCTGGAAGACCAAAATTTAACTGCAATTCACTTAATGGTAGGTAGGTTCAAGTGGCTGCCGCAGAGGCACACTTAGGCCAGTTTTGAAGGCCCGTTGTGATACCACCAACACAAGGAAAGTCAGCCCCGGGACCCAGCCATATGGAAAATCCCTGAGTTGTTGGGATTTTCCACATAGCAGAATCCCGGGACTGACACTCCTAAACCGACACCGTTACTCCTCCTCGAACCACTTAGATGACTTTATGAAGCCCATCAAGTCCTTTATGTCCAGTTCCGCGATCTGGCTTAGACTATCTAGGAACGGAACTCCCAAAAAGCGCGTTCTCACGCCGCTTAAAGCCGGACAGTTGCAGATGAGGTGCTCCACCGTTTCCTCCTCCTCATCATCTTTGCAACTCCTGCAGCATCGTCGGTAGGGCACACTTAGCCTTTCTGCATGCCTACCAATGAGGCAGTGACCGGTTAATGCCCCTATCAATATGCAGATTTCCCTCCTAGTTAGGGCATAAATGCGTCTAGACCTTTTAAGATCCCATTTTGGCCAGGTTTGTTTCGATATCCGACACCCTGGGGATTGCAGCCATCTTTCGTTGGCTTGACGGAGTGTGTGCTCCTTCAGCATTAGTTTGCATGTGGCAAACGGCATACCTAAGCGCTCTTTATCCCGAAGAACCTGCTTGGTCGTGCCCTGCCTGGCAAGCTCGTCTGCCTTACAGTTTCCCTCAATGTCCCTATGTCCCGGGACCCATATGAGGTTTACGCGGTTCTGTTGGGCCATCTCCTGAAGAGATCGACGACAGCTGAGCGTCAGTTCAGAGTTGAACGTGTATGAGCCAAGGGATTTGATTGCCGCCTGGCTATCGCTGAAAATAGTGATATCTCCTCCGATAACACGTTTGCTTAACCAGGCCGCGGCGTCCCGGATTGCCGAGACTTCCGCCTGGAAGACGCTACAATGATCAGGTAGTCTGAAGGAGAGTTCAAGGTCCAAATCCCTTGAATAAACCCCTCCTCCAACTCTGCCGTCCAACTTCGAGCCGTCGGTGTATATGGAAGTGCCACCATTTGTTTCGGGACACCAATCCGTCCTCTCCCAGTCTTCTCTGCTGGGAATGTTTATTTTGAAGCAGCTATCCCCGACTGTAGTGGTCGCACAACGATCTGTGCTTAGAGGAAGAAAGCTGTAAGATTCCAGAATACTGGAGTGTCCAATAGTACCCGCACCCCAACTGGAGGTTTCTCTTAGGCGCAGAGCTGATGCCGCCGCTGACCGAAACCCTTCCAGATCAAGTGGCAAAATGCCCAGAATGGCCTGGAGGGCTTCGTTGGGCGTTGTCCTTAGCGCACCGCTTATACAGATCATATTGGATCTATGGACTTTCCGCAACAGATTCAGGTATGTTGTCTTGCTCAGTGCCGGCCACCATACGACGACTCCATACAGCATGATTGGGCGAATGATGGCCGTGTAGATCCAACTGCATACTCTAGGGCTGAGCCCCCATTTTTTGCCAATGGCTCTTTTGCATGTGTAAAGAGCGATGCAAGCTTTCTTCTGGCGCTGAAGAACATTCTCCTTCCAATTCAGTTTCCTGTCCAGAACTATGCCTAGAAACTTGGCCTTATCCGACAAGCCCAGGCGCGTGCCATCTAGTTCTGGTAGGCTTAGTGGCGGTATTTTGTACCGGTTGGTGAAGAGGACAAGTTCCACTTTCCCCGGGTTGATACTAAGTCCGCAGCGAGAGGACCACCTCGAAACCTCTCGCAGTGCTACTTGCATCAGGTCACACAGAGTTTGTGGGAACTTGCCTCTGAATGCAATAGCTAAATCGTCTGCGTATGCCACTATCTTCCCGCCCCCCCAGCTTGTGTCACGTAGCAACGAGTTGACTGTGAGGTTCCATAAAAGCGGGGAAAGAACACCACCCTGGGGCGTTCCCCTTGTGACATAGCGTGATAACTCGACCGTACCAAGTGAAGAAGCTATTTTCCTTCCTCTTAGAAGTTGGTCAATTAAACCAGTTAGAGGTCTATCTACGCCCAGATTAGTTAGAGCGGAGTTGATCGCCTCCGGGCTTATATTGTTGAAAGCCCCCTCAATATCTAAGAAGGCCACGAGACAGTAGTCCTTTTCACACAGCGATTTCTCAATGACAGATACTAGGCTGTGCAGAGCAGTTTCTGTTGATTTACTCTTGGTGTATGCATGCTGATAGCTAGAGATAAGGTTGCTATCAATAGTCGTTGAAAGGTAGTCGCTTAGTATCCTCTCAAAGGTTTTGAGTACAAAGGACGAGAGACTGATCGGTCTGTAATCTTTTGGCTCGTAGTGGGATGCCTTCCCAGCCTTAGGGATAAACACTACCGTGGCGCTTCTCCAGGAGCCCGGAATGTGGTTGAGAGCCAGGCAGGCTGTGAAGAGAAATACCAGCCATTTAGCTGATGTCTCCAACGTGTTTATAAGTTGCGCGGGGATAATCCCGTCCGGCCCGGCAGCCTTATACGGTTCAAAGCTCTTAACTGCCCACCTTACTCTTTCCTCAGTGATGGGTATATTTACTGCCAGGTTTGTTGCAGGTGCTAGTGGTGCATCATGCAGATTCCCCGGAAAATGTGTATTCAAGAGCAGCTCAAGGGTTTCCTCTTCCGTGCTGGTCCAGGATCCGTCAGGCTTTCGCAAATAGCTGATGGTTGTTTGACTTTTCGAGAGGACTCGTCTAAGTCTCGCTGTGTCGTCGACCTTTTCGACGCCAGTGCAGAAATTTCTCCACGAGGTTCTCTTCGCCTGTCTCAGAGCTTTTTTGTAGGCCCTTAGTTTAGCTTTATATTCATGCCAATGAGGCTCAGAGCCGAAGCTCTTGGCCTTGTTAAATTGTTTCCGGCATGATATTCGGAGCGAGTCCAAATCGTAGGACCACCAATGTGGCCTGTGTTTACCGCGTGGTTTTGGCACTGGACAAGCCTGTCCTAGAGCATTTGAGACCGCCGATGTAAATGTAGTAACAAGATCCTCCAGCTCCTCTACTGATGAGGGGGCTTGTGAGGGCAGTACTGGTAGGTCTCTGTCTAATATTTCATTGTGTAACTGCCAATCAGTGTTACGTGGATTGCGCTTCATGATTGGTTGTTCTACAATAAAGTCTAAAACCATTTCTATGTAACGGTGGTCGGAGAAAGAATGTTCTTCCAGAACCCGCCATTTTCTGACCCACCCATAAGCGCCTTCACTACAGATAGTGAGGTCTATGACCTCCCTGCGGGTCTTAGTGATAAAAGTAGGCTCATTACCCACGTTGCAAATCACCAGGTTGGTTGTTAAGAGGTAATCAAACAGAGACTCGCCCCTGGCATTGATGTCGGAGCTCCCCCATTGGACATGGTGAGCATTAGCGTCCGCTCCAATAATAAGATTACCCGTGCAGAAATTTGACACCAGGTCTTTCACCTCCGTTTGTGGTGGGGGTTCTTCGGCGTCGTAGGGCATATAGACCGACGCCACCGTCAGGCGGGTGCTGTCGACCGTTAGACTGATAACGGTAATATCACCATTGGTGTAGTTAGGTAGGAGAAAGGAGTTCAACTCAGACTTGACCAAAATACACGTTCTGACTTTGCTCTCCTCGCTGGCTCGAATGAGCTTGAAGCCCTTAGTCCCCAATCCGCAGATTCTCGAGCTATTGACCCAGGGTTCTTGGATGAGGACCACATCCACGTCGCCTTTAGAAAGACGACTACTTAAAGCAGCCGAAGCCACTTTAGATTTGTGCAAATTAATCTGAAGCACCACCAACATGAGAGCGCACAGACTTCCCTGCCGTCCCCATATCGTCGAGGTTTGCTCCATCCCGGAGGTTGCCTATCAACGACGAGTTGTTCCGATTAACTGCCCGATGTGGCGTTGCAGGAGTCCTGCTGCCTGTAGCGTTAGATGTTAGTCGCTCAGCGTTGGCTGCTACCACCGTGACGTCGAGGACTTCCTCGTCCTGTAGGCTGTCCTCCATCTCCGAGTTGTTCACAGCACTATCGCCAAGAGACGTGGCGGATAACATGCTTTCCGCATCGGAATCCTCCGCTTCCTCTTCTGGTAATAAGTTTTCCGGTTCCCCCGGAGCAGCCGAGAAGGCAGCGCGCTGAGCATCACCACGATATACGTGGATAACGATCTGGCCTACGCTGTAGTGTACTAGGCCATTGCACCTTTTGAGGGGCTCGATTGACTCTCTATTCATGGTGAACACCACCTGTCTGTCGGGCCCTACCGCATCCCCGACCAGATTGACACTCCAGTCAACGACCTCTATCTTTGCGCCCTGGTAGACTTCACCCAGTTTAGCAGCTGCTGCCTTGTACAGTGCTACGGTTTTTGCATCCTCGCATGCGAGTAATTTAATTTGACCCTGGTGCCAACCCGCATCCGTTACTCGTGCCGAACTACCCGGAAACTCCGGAGCAACGTTGAGAAGAATGTTGCCGAGTTCATTTCGCACGTAACGCCACCGGTCCTTGGGGATGGCCAGACGGTCATTGCCTCGGTCAAGGACGCCTATAAGGATCCTGTCCTTGGTTACCTCAGCAAAGCTTAGTTTGCCCGCTCCAGAGGTATTCTGATGCCGCTTGGGAGGGGGAATAAACTCCAGATCCGATCTCTGGCGCTTGAAAGGGTTAACTTTTAACCTCTTTGGCATGTACGAATTTTGGAAATCCGGTATCACAGCTTTCGCTAGCTCTACAGATTTACTGGAATTCGGCGACAGTGATTCCTGCGGTACCCCTTCATACCTCTTCAGGATCTTTGCAGCCAATCTTTTCTCGTGGTATGTGAAGCGGCGGGGAGATGTCTCCCTGGAGTGCGGACCCGTAGTTGCCATCGCGGTCGCTCTCCTTGCCGACATCTCAGTTGCAGCTTCCTTCTCCTTCGAAACTCCGAGGCCAGGTCGTGAGACCGCTGCCACAGACGTAAAGATACTGGTTTTCATATCAGCGGTTGATGGGAGTTTAGCATCCGCCGTTGTCCGCTTAGCTGCGTTGGCAACCGCACTGGTGCTAGCTCCCATCAAGTCAATCTTATTCGATAGAGGGTTGGTTGACCGACTCGTAGTTGCCATCGCTGTCGATCCCCCCCTTGATTGTGGAACGGAGGTTGTCCTCCGGCGTTGTTGTTGCTTCCTCGCCTGCTCCTCCATAGCTCTCCTTTGCTGAGGAGTGAAATTTGGCGTTGTTTGTTTTTTAGATTTTTCGTTTTTATTCAGGTTATTCGAGTTCATCTTGTTCGTACGACCCATCGCCGGACAAGGCCAGCTTAGGGTCAAGGGAAGAGTAGGGGAAAATGTGTCGTCCGCCGCGGCAGAGCCCCGTACCGCGGTAAGGCCATGCTTACTCTCTGAGGCGACCCGGTGTCAGAGAGGCTCCGTTCAAATACAGCCACGATTTGCCTCCCGGCTGCAAACGTCCAATGGGCACGGTTTCGCATAACACCCTGGATTGGGAGGGGGAAGATCTTTGTCGTCGCGCCAGAGAGGCTAGGCTGCTCTCGTGATGAAGTGCCGTACGGAGCTATGATCACAAGGGCAGCGTAGCCCTGTGGCTGTCGACTTAAGCCCTCGTACCGCGGCAAGGTATCCACCCTTCACTTAATACGTTGGGCACATTTTCTGGATGTATCAGGAGCGACATAACGGCACATTTTGCTTCACCTCGAAGGGCTTTCTGCAAACGTATTAGATTTTGTCGGTTGCTATAATTAAACTCGCGCGTTGTGTCGTTTTAGCAAGCAAAAAATAGCGGCCAGTCCTCTGCACACCCTTCGAATACTAGCAGTGGATATATTCTTGTAGAGGCGTTATCCTTGAGAACCGGTGCATAGTTGGACTGTGCATGTGGCTGAGGCGTATCTGCAGATGATGATGATGACTGCTGTTGGTGTGTGGCGACGACAACTTCCTGGGCACCACTGGCATTCAGGGTTGATGAAGTACGGTGTGTGGTACCTGTTTCTTCGTTGTCCATTCGCTGACGTAGTTGCTGTATATCAGCTCGCTGTGCGTTTGTATCATTTCGTAGCTCGACGATCGATTCGCGCAACGCAGTGATAGAAGCGATTAAAGTTGTTAATCTGTCATCGGGCCCCGTTTGCTGCTGTTGACCCGTGGGCGTATTTGTATTTTGTATTACTGTTTGGTCTAATTCTGACTCTCCCTCCGACTCTATACGGCGTTGTTGTTCCATTCTGCCTCTGACTCTTGTTATCATTAATACCGCAAGTACTACCTGATAATAAAGCTGGCAAATGGCAAAAAAACTAAATTATTTGTAATTGTACGGCGGCGACTGTCAACTGTTTCAGTATAATGATTAAATAATCCGGCTGCATTGCGGTAAACGACGATTGAAAAAATACGGCAGCAAGTGTAGTTTGTCGGAATGAGACCATATAGCGCAAAAAATTACGACGGGCAAATATTAATTTGTTTTCAAAAAATTGATGTAGCTCAAGACGTAAATATGTATTTCTCAACAGCCGAACTGTCAAGTTTCTGCAAATGGGCTACGACTATTGGCAAAGTATAACACGACGGCGATTTGATTTTGGCGGCAAATGACATGGGTCAATTTGCATATATATATATCGAAGATTAAACCCTCGAATGTGTATGTATAAGTATCTTCGTAAACGAACTATCAATGGCTGCAATATGGCGGCGACAAATTGTTAATTGTATAAAAACGATCCCAAAATATATATGTTAGATTTTGCAAAATGGCTTTTGCTGGCGAATGTTCGGCAATTGAACTTATAAAAAATGGCGACTGCATTAGCTAACAATTTACATATGTATACTCCTTGTTGGCAAGTTGTCGGCGGATTAGGCAATTTTATAATATAATACGATGTTTAAAACGTCATAGAAATGGCTGCTTGCTAGCTAGTTGTTGGCGGCTAAAAACTGTCTTCAATTTGCCGTGACTTACACAGAAACTCAAAATGCAGGAATATCTGCAACGAAAACTATTATTAGTACTTTACTCAACAAATTGTACATATAATATATTAAATAAATAGATTTGTATATTAAATTGGCTGGTTGAATAATCTGCGGCTATTCCAATCCGTGTGAGTGGAGTCCGAAGTGTCAATCGGCAATCAGCAAAATGTGGCGGCAAAAATGTGCAAAAGACGGTAAACAATTTGCACCGACAAAGAACAAATTTTAAGATGGTATAGACGGCAGGGACATAAAGAAAAACACTGCATTTTAAGTTAAAAATAAATGTTTAATGACGCGGAACTGTTGTAATTTATATTGCAATTATACAGAATACAAATACAATTATTAAAGTGACGGGAAAAAGTACCTTTTGTGTTGCTAAAATTTGGTGTTCCTGCCGGTGGTGAATCTAAAAGTCGTCTGTCCGATGTTGAAGTTGGCTGCTGTCGATTTCTTTTATGTTACATTGTGGCCCTTTATAGCAGTGCGGTCCAACATTCGTGGTAAGTGTTGTCCCACTATTTTTTGTCAGTGTTGTCGATAAAAGTCGTGCTTGGTGACTTTAACGCCAGGGTGGGCAAAGAGGGTGTATTTGGGGTTCCCTATGTACAGTCACTTCTCAGAGCAGAAAACCCAGGACATCGCCATGGATCTCTGCGCAGTGGAACCACCCGGGGTTTTACCTCGGCCAAGGACTGTCACTTTCAATGTAACCCTGTTTAGTATGTTTTGTCCCATTCCGAAACTATCATCCTCCCCCCTTGCAGCAGGGCTGCAAGATATTCTTTTGTTACGGGCGGGCGTTGAGCCGAACCCCGGACCAAAAGAATGGATATGCAGTGTCTGTTGCAAAAAAATATATATTAAACGATCGCATTCTGTGCAATGCTTCTCGTGTAAGAGATGGCTCCATAAATCTGGATGTTCAGGGCTTAACCTTAACATCCACAGACCCCGTACTTTCTTTAGTACTTTCGTGGCCCCTTGTTGTTTGCGCCGTCGGGCGTCCCGCGGTAAGCGCCGTTCAAGCGCACCCCTACCGCCACCTTCTAGTAGCAATACTAATAATAATAATAATAATGTCTTAACGACTAGCAGCATTTCTGCTATACCCGCCACACAAATTCCAGACTGTTGCTCGTGCCTTATGGCGTCAACATCACGCGCAGCAGCTCAACACTCTTGCTCCCACCGGAGCAGTTTAGACTTGAGCAACTCCGAGCATCAGTCTCTGTCTGTTTCTTTGTTACACCCCCCCTCCCGTTTACACGTGAGTCAGGATCAACATCTTCTTGCACCTGTCTCGACGTGTACTGTTTGTCGGCAAAGATTATACACGCTCGCGTCATCGGTCAAATGCAATAACTGCTTAGGCCAATGCCACGTGCATCTATGCTCTGGGCTCGCTGTAACACGCCTCAGCCTACGACGCCAGCCAACCCGGTTACACCAGGTCCACAGCTAACTAGGCTGAGGCACAGCCTTGGTCTTCGCCTACCAACACCTGGGCGAACACATCCGTCTCTCACGCCTTTGGTTAACTCGACATCGACCCCACCGGCGCACTTCCAAATCTTACAGCACAACTGTAACGGATTAACTGGTAAGATCGCAGAGATAACCAATTTGATGACGCAATATGACATAAAACTTGCCACAATCCAAGAAACCAAGCTCAGTCCAAGGTCGGACCTCATTACCTATGGCGGATATAACATTCACCGGAAAGACCGTCATAGAGTAACAGGAGCTCTGGGAGGTGGTCTAGCGTTCATAACGCACAACTCTGTACAGTATCATCTATTTGATACCGACATCGAAGGAACGGATGATATCTTAGAAAGCCAAGGTATTACCATCCGTACAGGAGATGTCGATCTGCAAATCATAAACATCTACATACCCCCTGTCTCAAGTTGCCCCACCGGTTATCACCCCGACATTAGCTTGCTATTACGAGGAGATAACCGCGTGATCCTGGGCGACTTCAATGCGCACCACGATATGTGGCACTCAAACTTGCCAGCAGACAGTAGGGGGCATGTACTCGCAGAACAAATAGATGATACGGCTTTCTGTACATTGAACGGAGACGCCCCAACGAGAGTATCGGGTAACTGCTATAGTTCGCCAGATATTTCTATCGTAAGTGCAGGACTATTGAACAACACCAATTGGCGACCCATACTCACGTTGGCGTCTGACCATCTCCCAATAGTCATTACCATCGAACGACCGACGGACTTTATAACACCTGAGCATGGTACATACATCAACTTTACCAAGGCGGACTGGGACAGTTTTCAGACATATACGGACGAATCCTTGGCTGCTATATCCATTCCTACGGACGTACGCAAAGGCGAACGAGACATCCGCAACATCATTGACTTGGCCTCTAGACGCTTCATTCCTGCGGGTCGAATATCCCGAATAAGACCAAATTTCCCCGCGGAGGCAGCGGCCATGGCTAGAGAAAGAGATGAAGTGCGAAGTCTCAATCCCGCAGACCCCCGTATAAGGGATCTCAACGCGGAAATTCGTAGGTTGGTCGATAAACACAAACTGGCCAAATAGAAACAACACCTAGAGCAATGCAACCTCTCTGACGGTGTTGGCAAATTATGGACTACGGTCAAAGCTCTATCTAATCCAACACAACACAAGGATAAAGTTGATATTACTTTCGGTGACAGGGTGAAGAAGGACCCTAGGGGATGTGCGAACTCCTTCTGTAGACAATTTGTACTACATTCCCCACCCGATAGAGCTAACCGTAGAACCATGCGACAGGCGCGTAAATACAAAAACCAAAACACGCCCATTGTCATCACTGCCTCAGAGGTCAAGGAAGCCATCAGACAGGCTAAGCCCTCAAAATCCATCGGCCCCGACGGCATTGCCATGAAGATGCTGAAAGATCTAGGCCAGGAGGGACACAAATACTTAGCGGCTCTATTCAATCTTTCACTGAACACTTTCGTCATTCCTGAAATATGGAAAAAGGCGAGAGTGGTTCCATTATTAAAACCTAGAAAGCCGGCAAACATAGGCGATTCATATCGCCCTATATCACTTTTGTCGCCGGTAGTGAAGACGCTAGAGCCCATTTTGCTCCCGTATTACACCGCAAATCTGCACCTGGCTAATCATCAACATGGCTTCCGTAAGCTGCACAGCACCACCACCGCACTCAATGCCATTACAACGCAAATAAATAGCGGTCTAAATCAAAACCAACCAAATCACAGGACTGTGTTAGTGGCACTTGACTTGTCGAAAGCTTTTGACACAGTCAATCATGCCACTCTCATACAAGATCTATTAGAAACACAAATACCTGATGGGTTAAAGAGATGGACCGCTAATTACTTGAATGGGCGGCAGGCGTCGGTCAACTTTAGAAACGCAACATCAAAACCAAGACGAATTAGACAGGGGGTGCCACAGGGTGGTGTCCTATCCCCGACACTATTTAATTTCTATCTATCGAAGATGCCCCCACCACCAGAGGGTGTCTCCGTCGTTTCTTATGCTGACGACTGTACAATAATGGCGACGGGGAAGGGCCCCTATACTGATGAACTCTGTAATAAAATCAACGGTTACCTCTGCGACCTTTCCAGGTTTTTCACAGAGCGAGATCTGACGATATCTCCGACTAAATCAACGGCGACGCTTTTTACGACGTGGACGCACCAGGTGAGAAATGAATTAGACATTTTCGTTGACGGCACTAAGCTACCAACTGTCAGCCACCCAAAGTTATTAGGGATGACATTGGATAATACTTTCTCATTTGCTGGTCATGTGTCTGCAATGGTCTCAAAGGTACGTGGTCGCAACAAGATCCTCAAGTCACTTGCCGGCAGTACTTGGGGAAAAGACAAAGAAACGTTGTTGACTACATATAAGGCCATTGGCCGACCAGTCTTTGACTATGCTGCACCCATATGGTCGCCTAATGTACATAACACCAACTGGACGAAGTTACAAGTCTGCCAAAATACTGCCATCAGAACTGCTACGGGATGTCTCCTCATGTCTTCCGAGTCTCACCTCCATCAGGAGGCAAAACTGCTCAATGTAAAAGAGCATGCGGAAATGCTGAGCAAGCAATTCCTTCTGAACTGCCACAAGCCAGCACATCCAAGCCGTCATCTTTTGGACATAGATCCGCCCCCGAGAGACATAAGGAAACATCTCCGTAAACATTATGATGAGATCCGGCATCATATTACCTTGCCGTTTGATCTGCAGAATCATAAGCGGGCTCTAACCGACATCCACACCGAGTCGGTAGATACTTTTGTCGGATCTCTACCTGTGAACCCCGTTCTGAACAGTCCTCCACCGGATATTGCTGAAGAAGAACGCACCTTACCAAGGGAGACAAGAGTTACCCTGGCACAGCTTAGGTCTGGATATAGTGTAAGGTTAAACTCCTACTTGTCCAGACTTAATGACACAATCTCAAACACATGCCCTGCATGTGGTAGGACCCCCCATGATACTCTACATCTCTTCAATTGTTCATTTGAACCTACTCTTCTAACCCCTCTGTCCCTCTGGACAAACCCTGTTGAAACTGCACGTTTCCTTGGACTCCCCTTAGAAGAGCTTGATGAAGATCTTCGGAATGATCATACACTCTAGACAGGGCAATGCATTGTTAACAACAACAACAACAACAGGGTGTATTTGGCCCCACTGTCGGAAAGTTCAGCCTCCATGAAGAGACTTCGCCGAATGGATACAGGCTGATCGACTTCGCCGGTGCACGAAATATGGTCGTAGCCAGCACCAGGTCAAGCATAAAAAGATCCATCAAGCAACATGGCTATCGCCAGATCGGAAGCCAATGATTTCGCAGAACGACTCGCGCACCTGCTCTCTGAGAGCACAATTCAACCCAGCGGAGTGCACGAGCAGTGGGAGCATATCTCCGGATCACTTCGTACTGCAGCCGAAGAAGTAATTGGTTTCCGGCAAATGCGAAAAAAAACAGCTGGTACGATGATAGAGAATGCAAAGACGCACTGAAAAGAAAGGACGACGCCTATAAGGCAACGTTAAAAGCGAATGCAACGAGGAGCGTGTGTGAACACTTCCGCAAGATGAAGAGGGAAGCGAGACGGCTTTTCCGGGCGAAGAAAAGAGAAGCGGAAAAGCGTGAAATCGAAGAGCTTGAAATGTTAGCCAGCAGAAGCAACGCCCGAAAATTTTATCAAAGAATTCGACGAACGAAGGAAGGTTTTAACCCCGGGGCAAACTCCTGTAAAAATGACAACGGCTACCTGGTAACAGATATTCAGAGAGTACTAGGGTTATGGAGGGATCACTTCTCTGCCCTTCTAAACGGAGGAACAGAGCAACAATCCAGAGAAGAGGACGAACCCGACCACACAATCGAAGACGATGGAATTGAAGTTCCACAACCCGACTATAACAAGGTGCGAATAGCTATATCACGGCTAAAAGACAATAAAGCGGCGGGTGCTGATGGCCTGCCCGCTGAGCTATTCAAATGCGGCGGCGAGGAGCTGGTAAGGTGCATGCACCAGCTCTTGTGCAGAATATGGTCGGATGAATGCATGCCTGAAGATTGGAACCTAAGTGTTTTCTGCCCGATACATAAGAAAGGTGATCCCGCAAACTGCGCCAACTATCGTGGAGTCAGCCTTTTGAGTATCGCATATAAAGTCCTATCAAGCGTATTGTGCGATAGACTGAAGCCTGACGTAAATCGACTGATTGGACCTTATCAGTGTGGCTTTAGACCTGGTAAATCTACCATCGACCAGATTTTTACAATACGCCAAATCTTGGAAAAACCCGTGAGAAAAGGATCGACACACACCATCTCTTTGTTGATTTTAAAGCCGCCTTCAACAGCACGCTATGTCTGATTTTGGTTTCCCAGCCAAACTTATACGGCTGTGCAAAATGATGTTGACCAACACCACCAGCTCCGTCAGAATCGGGAAGGACCACTCCGAGCCGTTCGAAACTAAACGAGGCTTCAGGCAGGGCGACCCCCTATCGTGCTATTTCTTTAATTTGATGCTGGAGAAAATAATATAAGCTGCAGAACTTAACCGCGCTGGAACAGTATATTACAAGAGCGTACAACTGTTGGCGTATGCCAACGACATCGACATCACTGGCCTCAACAACCGCGCCGTAACTTCTGCGTACTCCAAATTGGAAAAGGAAGCGGAAAAAATGGGTTTGGTGGTGAACGAAGGTAAAACGAAGTACCTGCTGGCATCAAGCAAATAGTCCGCTCATTCGCGCCTTGGCAACCACGCCACTGTTGGCAGCCATAATTTCGAGATAGTAAGGGACTTTGTATACCTGGGAAGCAGCATTACTACCAACAACAATGTAAGCCTGGAAATCCATAGACGGATAACTCTTCCAAACAAATGCTACTTTGGTCTGAGTAGGGAAAGTAAAGTCCTCTCTCGACGAACAAAAACAACACTCTATAAGTCACTTATCGTACCCGTCCTGCTACATACATATATGGTGCAGTAGCATGGACTATGATGAAGTGAGGATAGCTATATCCCGGCTGAAAAACAACAAAGCGCCTGGAAAAGACGGACTGCCCGCCGAGCTGTTCAAACACGGAGGCGAAGAGCTGGTAAAAAGCATGCATCAGCTCTTATGCAGAATATGGTCAGACGAGTGCATGCCTCCAGATTGGAATTTAAGTGTGCTCTGCCCAATCCACAAGAAAGGCGATCCCGCTAACCGCACCAACTACCGCGGAATCAGCCTTCTTAATATCGCGTATAAGGTTCTTTCTAGCGTATTGTGTGAAAGACTGAAGCCCATCGTAGACAAGCTGATTGGACCTTATCAGTGTGGCTTTAGACCTGGTAAGTCTACCATCGACCAGATTTTCACGATACGCCAAATCCTGGAGAAGACCCATGATAAAAGAATCGACACACACCATCTCTTTGTCGATTTCAAAGCCGCTTTTGACAGCGCAAAAAGGAGTTGCCTGTATGCCGCCATGTCTGAATTTGACTTCCCTGCAAAGCTTATACGGCTTTGCCAAATGACGTTGAGCAATACTAACAGCTCCGTCAGAGTCGGGAAGGACCTCTCTGAGCCATTTGAAACCAAACGAGGCTTCAGACAGGGCGACTCCCTTTCGTGCGATTTCTTCAACCTGATGCTGGAGAAGATAATTCGAGCAGCAGAGCTAAACCGCAATGGTACAATCTTTTACAAGAGCGTGCAATTGCTGGCGTATGCCGATGATATTGATATCATTGGCCTTAACAACCGCGCCGTAAGCGCTGCCTTCTCTGGACTGGATAAAGAAGCGAAAAAAGTGGGTCTTGCGGTCAACGAGGACAAGACGAAGTATTTGCTGTCATCAAAGAAAGAATCGGCGCACCTGCGCCTTGGCAGCCACGTCACTGTTGATAGTTACAAATTTGAAACTGTGAGGGACTTCGTCTATTTGGGAACCAGCATTAACACCGAAAATAATATCAGTCTAGAAATCCAACGGAGAATCACTCTTGCGAACAAGTGCTACTTTGGACTGAGTAGGCAATTGAGAAGTAAAGTCCTCTCTCGAAGAACAAAGATCGCGCTCTATAAGTCTCTCATCATACCTGTCCTGATGTATGGCTCAGACTCATGGACAATGTCAAGAGAAGATGAGATGGCCCTTGGAGTATTTGAGAGAAAAGTTCTCCGGAAGATTTATGGTCCTTCCCGTGATGCCGACGGCGAGTATCGAAGGAGATTTAACGATGAGCTGTACGAGCTTTACGCAGATCTGACCATAGTCCAGCGAATTAAAGCCCAAAGGCTCCGCTGGCTGGGTCACGTCATGCGAATGGACAAAGAAGCTCCAGCCCAGAAGGTTTTCCAATCGTCACCCGAATTCGGCAGCAGAGGAAGGGGGAGGCCTCGACTGAGATGGAAACAACAGGTGGAGGATGACTTGAACTCCCTTGGGGTTTCCAATTGGCGTCAGTTATCGCTAAAAAGGAATGACTGGCGTGCTTTGATAGGCGACGGCCAAAATCGCTTAGGCGGTTAAGCGCCAATAAATGATGATGATGAGCATGGACACTGACAGCATCTGATGAGGCGGCTTTGGGAGTATTGGAGAGAATAATTCTTCGAAAGATTTATGGACCCCTAAAAGTTGGCGACGGCGAGTACCGAAGAAGATATAATGATGAGCTTTACGCAGACGTGCACATAGTTCAGCGAATTAAAACCCACCGGCTCCGCCGGCTGGGACACGTGGTGCGAATGAACGAAGACGCTCTGGCCCAGAAGGTATTTTTAACGGCACCCGCCGGTGGAAGTAGAGGAAGAGGGAGACCCCCACTTCGATGGCAGGACCAATTAGAGGCAGACCTGCGAGCACGCGGTGTCTCTAATTGGCGCCAGTTGGCCCAACAAAGAACCGATTTTTTTTCTTTATTTCGATAGAAGAGATATAGACCTTTCTAACGATATATATATGAACCAGAAAGTAGTGGTAAAAGTGGTAGTATTTGCCCCACGTCTTTTTTCGAGGTTGGTCAACTTTGGCTCTATCCCTATGCACTATTTTATAAGAAGCCTATACAAACCTTGAATGGTATTCAACAGCAAAATTTGTTACGAGGGCAATGATAGTTAATTTTCTCAAACATGTTGAAAACTGACTACGTTATTAAGATTTCCATGAAAGCTAAATTAAAAAAGAAGTTATTTTGCCATATAATTTGAAAATTTAGGTATGAAAACCCTGGTTTTGACCCCTAACTCGCGATTTTCGAGGTGTCCGGCAAATTTATTGCACGCAGTACTTCTTAACTCGCCGCGATCTACCAGAAAAATACTATCTCTTCCCAGGTATTTTTTCCTGTTGCACTGTATTACTAATAACTTGAATTACAAATCGTCACCTTAATTCACAAAGGCCCTAACTGACATAAACAAAATTTTACAGGAGAAGCAAAAAAAATAATTTATAGCTTTGTAAATTTGGAATATCTCCGTTATTACTGTTAGTAACTCCTTGAAATTTGTTGTGCGTATGTATTTTACTTTATTATACTTAAATATATAAAAAATTATTATGCTAGAAATTATTTTTAATATTTATCTAAAGAAATTTTGTATGTTTAATTAATGGAGACAAAATGGCATAACCCTCAGTTCCTATTAATATATTTTTTATAAATGGATTCCAAAATGGCCTAAGCCACTTAAATTTTTACATTAACTGTTTAAAATTCTCTTAATGTAAGTAATTAGCACCAAATGATTAATCTTAAACAAATATTACAACTAACCTTTATTTACGATTAATAAACAAAGAGATAAAAATATTTTAAAAACTTTGTTTCTTTTAACTTCGTTTTTCTTAGAACCATTTTTTTATGGGGGTTAGGCCGTCTTGGCGCTGAGCGCCTTATTTATAATCATAAATTAACGCCAGAGGGTATTTAACCTGGTAAAATTAAAACGCAAGCTGTATCTAATTTTTCGACACCGACAAATGTTGCTGAAGTACGTAGGTTTTTGGGTTTAAGTGGCTACTTTAGAAAATTTGTACCCGGATACGATATAATTTCAGAACCACTGCGCAAATTGCTACGAAGAGATCAAAAATTGTATTGGCCAAACGCGCAAGAAGCAACGTTTCAGCAATTTAAGTGTAAATTGGTATCTCAACCTATCTTGGTGGCATAAAGTATTGATGCAGAGCACGAGCTGCATTCAAATGCAAGTTCGGTAGGCTTGGCAAGTGTATTATTACAGCGCGAAAAAGACAATTTTAAGAATATAGCGTGGTATAGTAGAACGACTACTGCTGATGAGCAAAAGTTTCATAGCTATGAGCTGGTTGCTGGCTGTTTTTGAGTCGCTAGAGCGTTTTCGATATTATATTTATGGCAAGAAGATTACAGTTAAGAGAGATTGTAGTGCGCTTAAGACTACAATGCAAAAGAAAGACCTTATTCCACATATAGTCAGATGGTGGTTGCGAGTACAGGATATCGACATAGAAATTGAACATCGGCCATGGAGCATGTCGATGCTCCAAGCCGAGCCCCTTACGAAGAAGCACACGCTATTGAAGTTGCCGACTTACGCACTGACAGAGCAGTAATAGATAAAAATGTTATGCTTTTTAGTATGCAACTGCAAGATGGTTGAAAGGTTGACGACAAACTCCTTTGGGTTGTACCACGAGCTCTGCGACACAGGGTTCTTCAAGATTGCCATAAAAACGCAGGACATTTGAGTGTCGAAAAGACGTTAGAAGGAATAAAATTTGACATGTGGTTCCCAAGGATGCGAAATTTGGTCAAAGAATTTATTTTATCTTGCGTGGATTGTGCCTTTAATAAACGCAAGGGCGGTAAAACAGAAATACAATATTATTACGATAACATCTAACCGATTCCATTCAGGACTATCCACATGGATCATTTGGGTCCATTTCCAAAAGCTCGGTTTTTACGTCTCGTGAGTTTGAAAAATACTGTGCTTAAAATGACATAAAACACATACTCACGGCAATACGTACACCAAGAGCAAATGGCCATGCCGAAAGAACAAATCGCACAATTTTATCTATGCTGTTACCAACGAATTCTGTTGATAAAAAGGGACGAAAACATACGTTGCGTGCAGTGGGGTATAAACACTAGGGTGGTCCTTATTTGTATGGAGACAAACCGAACATGAGATATCCTTAGTCTCACCCCCTAAATCAATAGTAATATAGCCAAGGATATCACATATACATTTTTAGTAGGATTGGAGACAGTTAAGGGGTGCCGCACGGCGGTTAAAGTTTAGATTACCCTATGGAGACTCCAAAAATAAAAAGGATACTTTTTTTAATCTAACACCCAAAATCGAGAGCACAATAGTCGAAAATATTATATTTAAATTTTGGTCCCGATTGGACACCGTTAAGGCATGTCGCAGAAGGGTCAAAGTTCAGAAATACAAATTATTTTTTCTTTTATTTCATACCGTAAATTGATAGCACTAAAGTCAAAGTAATCACATATACAATTTGGGTCCGATTGGACACCGCTAAGGCATGGCGCACGGGGGTCAAAGTTCAGACTAGGTCTAAAAAAATTCAAATTTCTTTTATTTCATACTTTAAATTGATAGCAATAAAATAGAAGTGACCACATATAAAATTTAAGTCCTATTGGACACCGCTAGGCCATGACGCACGGGGGTCAAAGTTCAGACTAGGTCTAAAAAAATTGAAATTTCTTTTATTTAATACCTTAAATTGATAGCACTAAAGTAGAAGTAATGCCATATTAAATTTGGTTTGTGTTGGAGACCGGGGTGAAGGTTATGGCTACTGAAAAAATTAAAATATATTTTTATTAGTGTTGGGCAGTATCGAGTTCTTTTGAGTAGTTACTACTTTGGTATCGATACTTTTAAGCATCGGGTACTTTCAAAGTGAATATTGCAGTGTCCTTATTGTTGCTGCACTAGGGTCTTGGTGGTTGCAGTGGCTGGGGTATGGTCCGGATGCTGGTGATCGCGGCTAGTAAAATTAAATACCTTTGTGTGATTGTGCACAGGATGCACTGTCACTGGTGATGAACTCTGCGGCTATTGATGGTTAAATGGGTGCCTGTGGCTATCTTTTCGTGGCGGGTAATTATATCGGCGCAAGAATAATATTCAATAAAAACAACACACTTTTCACCTTAACCGTTCTTTAGTTTAATAACTAAATATTAAATACAATTTTTAATTTTTATTTCGAATTGAGCGCGAGATCAGTGGTTGCAACTTTTCTTTGCGAGTATAGTGAGAATAATAATCAAAAGCAAACTGAATAGCGAGACAAAGCAGAACGAGCGACCGGCTGACAAGTGTATGTATGTGCGTGTGTACACCTGTCAGACGGTTGCTGGCGTTGCCAACTCATCGTATTGCTATTCAGGGAGCGTGAATAAATGTATAAATTATTTTAAAGAGCCTTACACTAATGCTAGTATGTACATATATACATAAATATAAAATTCATATTTTAGAGAGATATTTAAATTCAAATTCAATAGTTCAAGAAATATATTAAAATAAAAAAGATAAAAATTTTAAGTTCACGGTCGCGTGAACATCGTCCCCGCCCTAGGCGCGGTCAGCGGCTAGAGCCTCTTGCAGCTCTTGCAGGTTGTGCATGGCATTGCGCACAAGAAGTTCGGCCATATTTCCTATAAAGTTGGCCGTCTGTAGCCCTTGACCGGCACGTTGAAGAATGCGCTGCGAGATGGCCGGCGCTCGTGACTGTGTGTTGATGGACGGACGGTGACGAGGTCGCGCGGTGGAGGTTGAAGGTGCCCGATCCGACCTTGCTGGTCGGCCAGGCCGGGATGCCTGGACGGGGCTCGGGGTTGCGTCCCGCCGATGTAGTAAAGAGTGGTGTCGTGCGCCGCACATTCGGCACCGATCATATGAGGTGCACTCACTAGTGGCGTGCGACAGCGCCAAGCAATTCAAACAAAATTTATGCGCGCGTGCGAGAATCAATCGTTGTGGTGGTTTCATCTTCCGGAACACTATAAAATTTTTTAGAGCGTGGTTGCGTGTGCATATGCGGCAGCGTAAATAATTTGCCCGTAATGCCGGAGTGCGTGAGGCTTCGGTGCCGTTTGACGCAGCGACAATTTCCGACCGCATGTTACTTCGTGGTGCCATGATAATCTGAAATGACAGTTGTAAACACTATTTTAGTGGAGAGAAGTGTTAAATGAGGGGTTCAGATTGTAGTATGCTACGAGGTATGGCATAGTGAAGTTAAAATATGGTACTAGTGGAAAGACATGGTTCGATTTTAATTAAGGGGATTATCAGTGGTTTCCCTGAGTGGTGGGTTCTCAATGTTAGGAAGGAAACATAATTTTACAAGGGGTCGCGTGAGTGTGCCCGCCTGCGTGCGAACGTCAACAACCCGTATATGGCCGTCTGGCCCTGGATGTATTCTTTCAATGCGGCCAAGGCGCCATTCGGTCGGGGGAAGTGTATCGTCGTGAATGCATACGCACTCGCCGACTTGGGGTTCCTTTTGTGGGCTTTTCCATTTTTGCCTTTTTTGGAGATCCTTTAAATAATCTTCTTTACACCTTTTGCTAATTTGGTGATGTATGCCCTTTACCTTTTCCCAGCGATTCAGAAGAGACAAATCTGAGTGATCTACCTCCGGGATAGCCAGGAGGGGGCTACCTCTGAGGAAGTGGCCGGGGGTTAACGCAGTGAGATCGGTAGGGTCTTGAGATAAAGGTGAGATAGGACGAGAATTTAACACGGCTTCTATTCTAACCAAGAGGGTGGTGAATTCTTCAAAGGTAAATTTGTGGGAACCCGCGGTCTTTTTGAAATGTAGCTTGAAACTTTTCACCGCCGACTCCCAGAAACCGCCCATGTGGGGAGCTCCGGGCGGAATAAACTTCCAGTTGATGCCCTGAGGTGGGTACTTTGAGATGACTGCTTGGGACGCGTGTTTAAGGAAATCAACGAACTCCTTTTCCGTTGCCCTTTTGGCTCCTATAAACGTCTTACCGTTGTCACTCATCATCGTTGCAGGATATCCACGGCGTCCAACGAAACGAGCAAATGCCGCGAGAAAGGCATTCGTTGGTAAGTCCGAGCACAGCTCAAGGTGGACAGCTTTTGTGGAAAAACAGACAAAAACGGCCACATAACCTTTCATAATAGTGTGAGACCTTAGCGAAGAGGCTTTTACTTGAAAAGGCCCAGCAAAGTCAACGCCGGTAGTGGTGAAAGGCGGAGCATATGTGCATCGTTCCGGAGGCAAAGCCGCCATGATTTGCGAACGCATTTGCTGCTTGTGGAGAGTACAGGGTTTGCATTGATGTATGCATCTTTTTATGAGGGGTTTAAGCCGAGGAATATAGAATTCCTTCCTGAGGAACTGAGCATAAGACGGGTTTCGGCATGCAGAAGTAATTCATGGAGGTACTGGATATAGAGGCCAGCGAACGTAGATTTCTCAGGGATAATAACTGGGTGTCTTTCATTATAGGTTAACGGCGAATGAGCTAACCTACCATTCACTCGGAGAAGCCCATTTTTATCGAGAAATGGATTAAGAGTTAGCAGGGAACTTTTTTTGTCGATGGGTTTTGAATTCTCCAACGAGGTTTTCTCCCGAGGAAAATATCGGGTTTGGGTTAGCGCGATAAGTTTGTTCTTTGCAGTCCGAAGATCGTTGTAACTCAGCGAGGGGTGGTACGCGGGGTTAATACCTCGAACTCGGTCCTTGAGATTGTTTATAAACCGAAATACATATGACATGACCCTGAGGGCGCGAGGAAAAGAGGAGAATCGATCCAATACATCCGGGTCATCTTCAGAATTATGTAATGCTTCGACGCGGCGTACTTCTGGCGGGCTGATGCCGCGTGTTGTTGGTTTTGGCCAAGCTTCGGGTGGCTGGGTTAACCACTCAGGGCCGTTCCACCATAGCGAAGAATTAGCCAAGTCAAGGGGTTTGCTTCCTCTGGTGCCCATATCTGCGGGATTGTCGCGACTGCCTACATGCTTCCAGGACGCGTTTCCGACGAGATCCATGATTTCTGCTGTGCGATTGGATACGAATGTTTTCCAAGAGTGCGGGGGGCTTTCGAGCCATGCTAACACGATTTCCGAGTCAGACCACATGTACAGTCTTTGAATAGAGAGATCAAGATGGGATTGGACAACGGCGAGTAGTCGGGCAAGAAGAAGAGCTGCGCATAGTTCTAGCCTTAGCAAGCTTGTGGTACGAAGGGGAGCTACCTTGCCTTTGGAGACCAGAAGATGAGATGACGTACTGGTACCGTTGGTGGTTCGAACATATATATTGGCGCAGTATGCCTTTTCAGACGCATCGCAGAATCCATGCAATTCTACATGCTGGTTCGGGATGTAGTTGACCCATCGGGGAATTTTGATATTTGATATCTCGTGTAGCTGATTGGCGAATTGAGTCCATTTAATGAGTCGGAGGGGCTTAACTCGTTCATCCCAGTCAGTTCCGTCTATCCATAACTCTTGCAGTAAAATCTTGGCCTGAATCATAATCGGCGTAAGCCACCCTGCGGGGTCAAAAAGTTTTGCAACTGAGGAGAGAATTTGTCGTTTTGTACTAGCGGAAGAAAGGGGTATAGAATCCACAGTATATGAGAAAGTGTCAGTTAGGGCATTCCATTGAATGCCGAGAGTTTTGGTGTTGCTTGCTTTCTCGAACTCCAGCTGGTTTGTGTCCAGCAAGTCCTCCTTGTTGATATCCTTTAGTATACTGGGGTAATTGGCCGTTATTTTCCTTAAGGGGAATCCTGCAGAACCTAGCACTTTGATGGCTTGAGAAGGAGATTGTTCAGCCGAGAGAATATCATGACTGCCAGAGAGAATGTCATCAACATACGTTTCTTTGGTTAAAACCGGGGTAGCTTTCGGGAAAGTTTCTACCATGTCTTTGGCTAGCTGATGGACTGTACGTATGGCAAGGTAGGGGGCACAGTTGACTCCGAAAGTGATGGTCTTCAGACGGTAGTCTTTTATAGGATCACCCGGAGACGACCGAAAGACGATTCTCTGATAGTTTCTATCGTCTTCGTGCATGAGAATTTGACGGTACATTTTTTCAACGTCTCCGTTGAAGACAAACTGGTATGTCCGCCATCTGAGAATCAGAAGCATCAGATCAGGTTGGAGAGTAGGGCCGGTATAGAGAACGTCGTTAAGAGAGTATCCAGAAGCGGACTTTTTAGAGGCGTTAAACACGACCCGTACCTTCGATGTATTCTTCTCGGGTTTTATGACTACATGGTGGGGGAGATAAAATGAACTGCATTTACCATCTTTCATAGCAGCCGGTTTCCTCCATGTGATCGAGGGTGAGGTATTCTTCTAAGACACTATCGTATTGGGTCTTTAGATCACACTTCCTTTGGAGAGTTTTTTCCATTCCGAGGAATTGACTCAAGGCTGCTGACCGAGAATGGGATAAGGCAATGGACTCTGGAAAATTGGGCTTAAAGGGGAGCCAAACAATGTAACGACCGTTGTTGCTGCGTGTTGTTGTAGCTGCATAAAACTCCTCGCAAGCCTCGTCTTCCGGGGTTGTATGGCGAATGGTTGGTACTTCCTCAAGTTCCCAGAACTTGCGCAATAGGGAGTTCAGGTTGTCGTTGGTCACCTCTGAGACTTGCGTGGAGAAGGAAGCTACAGTCACAGGGGCTTTACCGCTGAGGATCCATCCGAAAATGGTTTTCTGCGCTAAGAGGTTTGGAGATAGTTTTTCGACGCCATTTTCCATAATTTGGGGTATTATGTCACTGCCTAGGACGAGATCTATTTGAGCAGGCGAGTGACAATTAGAATCAGCAAGATTGAGGTGTGCCCATTTTGTCTGGAGCTCCTTGGTGAGTCTGACGTTTGGAAGCATTTTCGTGAGTTGGGGTAATACTATGGCCTCAGCATTTATTTTTGTCTTCAGATCAGCAGATACCAAAGTCAGAGAGCAAAGTTTATTTGAGGTCTGAACTACTTTACCGCCCATTCCTGAGATTTCAAATCTGGAGGGTTTGAACGGAAGTTGAAGCCTATCTTGAGCTTTGGTGGAAATAAAGCTTCTTTCAGATCCCTGGTCTACGAGAGCTCTGAGTTTGAAAATGTCTCCCCTATGTTCTACGGGTACGATAGCAGTGGGCAAAATTATTTTGCAATCGTTTTCCGCAAAGAACGATTGGACCTGGCTTTTCTGGGAGCAGGATGGTTCATCATCCTGAAGTTCGGCCTGGTCCGGGGTTTCGCTCGTACCGTTCGTAGTTGTGGCTTGTGACGACGTCTTTTGCACTCGAGGGGGTTGTCTCTTCGGCATGGCTGTTGAGTCTTCGTGAAGAACTGAGTTGTGCCGATCTCGACATTGATTACATGTCTGAGTGCTGGGACAGTCTTTCAATATGTGTGACTGAGAGAGGCAATTGAAACACATATTGTTTTCCCTAACGAACTTCTTACGATCAGGGATTGACAATTTCTTAAATTTAAAGCAACTTATCAGGGGGTGAAAAGAGGTTTTACACATTGAGCACTTGTACATTGTACGCTGCTCTGTCATATGAGGTTGGGTGTGGGAAGTCGACCTATTTTGAAACTGATTCGACTGTTGGGGTTTAAAAGATGGCCTAGCTTGGGGATTGACCTTAAATTTATTTGGTCGCCATTGATCTACTCGTTCTACGACTTCATACCGAGTAGTGAGGAACTGGTCCATTTGAGACCAGTTTGGAAGTTCTTTCCTCGAAGTCAAAGATTGCTCCCACAAAGTGACTGTATTTTCTGGGAGCTTAGAAATAACAAGGTAAATTAGTATCGGGTCCCAGTTATCCGTGGAGACTTGTTGCGTGGCAAGAATCTGAAGGCAATTATTTACCGAGGATTGCAACTTTTGTATATCTTCACTATTCTCAGATATGATGGGTTTTAGAGTCATGAGGGCACGGATTTGATTATCTACGAGGACACGTCTGTTCTCGTATCGAGATCTTAGGGCTTCCCACGCCAAAGCGAAATTATCATCAGTCAAGGGAAATTTTTGAACTATTTGCGCGGCCTTTCCCTGTGTTTTGTATCTGAGGTGATACAATTTTTGCGCTTGAGTGAGTTTCGGGTGGTTAATGTAAACGGCAGTGAACGTGTCACGAAACGAGGGCCATTTTTCATAACCACCGTAAAATATTTCCGTATCGCAAGGAGGGATTTTCAGACAAAGACCGGAATTTTCTGATAAATTCTTTGTTTCGGGGGGAGGCGGGGGGTTGTTTGCTTGTTTGGTCAGCTGCATCTGATCTTCCATCTGCGCTTTTGTGGTTTCATACGTTACGAGGCAAGAGCTATATTTGCTATAAGAGGAGGTTGCAAAATCTTCGGGAAGCTCTTGATCATCGATTTTCACAATATTGTCAAACGCTGTTTGAACTCTGTTCCAAAACTTCTCGATATTCGAAGTTTTAATTTTGAGGGAGGACTCCGTGTTTTCTTCTAGGGCCGTTGACGTAAACCGAGCACAATACTCCAAGAAGATATCTGTTTCCGTTGTGAATTTCTTTGGAGCATTCGAAATTTTAAATTTTTTAACAACTTTGCGTTGGGGTTGGTGTGATTCTTGGGGGTTACTCTGTTTTTTTTCACTGTCACTCATTTTTAAGCTGGGTTATGAGTGTTTAGAAATTTAAGAGATTTTTGAATTTTGGAAAAATTATTTATTAAAAAAAAATATTTTTTTTTTTAAAGAGAGTGTTTATTTGCTGAATAACTGAGGGTGAGAGATTTTGAATTTAAATATTCACGTTACTAGCAAGAGGGAAACAATATCAAAGGCAAAAAAATATTTTTTGAGGTGAATAAATTTTGAGGGTGTATTTTAAGAAAGTTGACCACTGTACCGCGTTTGTACTGTATTTTGTACGTATATATTGGGGTGGTTTAAATATACGTGGGAGACAAAATAAAGCAATATACTAATCTTAGTTATAATGAGGTTTATTTTTAGCGAGGTTCGATATTTTTAATAGACTGTAATAGGGGAGGAGTTATGCGAGAAAAATCGGCATAAAGTAAACAAATTTGAAATCGAGAATTTTTTCAATTTAATGCGAGCAAAAAATTTGTTAATTTGTATTACAGACTCTGAACCACTCTTGTACCACTGTGCACGAGATATATTTATTTCTTAAATTAATATTTAATTCTTTTTGTGAAAAATAAATAAATTCAGAAAGCAAATTTAGTGCACAAATATTGAGTCGGAAAATTTACAAGTGTACCCACTGTAACTAAACGAGTTTTCTTAAGTTTTATTTGTACATATGTACTGTACTTTGTAGAGGAGGCAAATAGGGGTTATTGCTTTTTCTTTTATATATTGAAAAAAAGTGGGCCAATTTTGGCGGGATATGAGAAAATTTGGCGGGAAGCACAAATTCTCGAGACAAGTTGTTATGAACTTTTCAATATTTTAATGTTTTCTACAGTGTAAGGGGAGGGGGTATTATTTCATTTAATACTCACGGTTTGATTACAATTGGGCACTTATTTGTTGTTGTTGTTGGCGCTGGTTCCTTTTTGGCGACGAAGGACCACTGAATATTGCAGTGTCCTTATTGTTGCTGCACTAGGGTCTTGGTGGTTGCAGTGGCTGGGGAATGGTCCGGATGCTGGTGATCGCGGCTAGTAAAATTAAATACCTTTGTGTGATTGTGCACAGAATGCACTGCCACTGGTGATGAACTCTGCGGCTATTGATGGTTAAATGGGTGCCTGTGGCTATCTTTTCGTGGCGGGTAATTATATAGGCGCACGAATAATATTCAATAAAAGCAACACACTTTTCACCTTAACCGTTCTTTAGTTTAATAACTAAATATTAAATACAATTTTTATTTTTTTCGAATTGAGCGCGAGATCAGTGGTTGCAACTTTTCTTTGCGAGTATAGCGAGAATAATAATCAAAAGCAAACTGAATAGCGAGACAAAGCAGAACGAGCGACCGGCTGACAAGTGTGTGTATGTGTGTGTGCACACCTGTCAGACGGTTGCTGGCGTTGCCAACGCATCGTATTGCTATTCAGGGAGCGTGAATAAATATATAAATTATTTTAAAGAGCCTTACACTAATGCTATTATGTACATATATACATAAATATAAAATTCATATTTTAGAGAGATATTTAAATTCAAATTCAATAGTTTAAGAAATATATTAAAACAAAAAGATAAAAATTTTAAGTTCACGGTCGCGTGAACACAAAGTATCGGGTACTTTTTGTCAAGTTCTGCTGGTTCTGAAAAAGCTCCAATTTCCCTATACAAAATGTATGGGAAAAGTGAAAAAAACAGCTACCCCTAAGTTACAAAGCAAATTTTGTTGCGAGGCTTATTTTCTCATTAATACCTTACTTTTCAAGGGGTAAGACCGAAAAAAACAATTTTTTTATTTGAATCACCCTAATGTACCCGGGAATTAGTTTGCATGCAACTACAAGCCGGTTTGGCAGGACTTTAGTATTCTTGAATTTATGTTCATTTACCCAATTTAATTTTATAGTTATAAATCTCACATCGAAACTGTATAACTGCTTTAAAATAATTTATTTTTTAATATATATTTTCAAAATGTGTGTATGAATTATTAAAATATACATGTATGTACAATATATTTTTTTGTTACCTTTATTGTATTTACCTATATAACTTAATACCACCTCGTTACGTCAAACGTTTTTAATAAAAATATGTTTTTATTATTATTTCGTATTTGTATTCCTTTAACCCCTTTATACAAAATTAAGAATTATTCGTCACCACCTTAAAGTCGTGGAATTTGTGTCTAGTACATTTTCTGTATGTAATACATTTTCTGTATCGAAAAAAATTCAATAATTTGTTACTATTTTAATTTTAATTTTTTGCTTCCAACTTCACAACACTATGCTGTTTAGGCCTGAGGGGAATGCGAGCTTTTTGACAGAACACTTCCGTCTCTTTTACCACAAGAGATGCACTCTCATGAACGCTAAGCTTTGTTTTTCTCACATTGTGGAAAAGAACCCGCAAGACTTGCCCATTAGAAGGCAGCTTGGCACCGGTAATTTGGCTTTCGGCGAAGCCCACTAAATATATCTTATTTTTTTGTCGCGATTCCATATTGACACGAAATATTAACTTACGGTCCCGACTACTTGAGAACTCTACTAATTTTTTGTAATTCAATTGCTTATAATATTGTCAAAAATCCCAAAAGTTGCTTTTTACCGACCATTTCTTACTCAGTATTATTTCCCTCCATAGGTTCAGGTGGTCTCGAAGGTTATGTAATTAAAAATATTGTTATTTTTTCTTTTAACTTTGACCCCCTTCCGATACCGCTAAGCGGTTTTCAATCGAAAGTAAATTTTATATGTGATATCTTCGACTATAGTATTATCGATTTGGGTTATAAAAAGCTAATTTTGAATTTTGACCCTCGTGCCACATGCCTTAACGGTGTGCAATCGGACCCAAATTTCATATGTGATTACTTCGATTTTATTGCTATCAATTTAAAGTATGAAATAAAAGAAATTTGAATTTTTTTAGGCCTATTCTGAACTTTGACCCCCTGCGACATGCCTTAGCGGTGTCCAATCGGACCCAAATTTTATATGTGATTACTTTGACTTTAGTGCTATCAATTTACGGAATGAAATAATAGAAAAAATAAGTTGTCTTTTTTTAGACCTATAGGCTAATCTGAACTTTGACCCTCCTGCGACATGCCTTAACGGTGTCCAATCGGGACCAAAATTTAAATATAATATTTTCGACTATTGCGCTATCGATTTAGGGCGTTAGATTAAAAAAAAATCATTTTTATTTTTGGAGTCTCCATAGGGTAATCTAAAATTTGACCTCCGTGCGGCACCCCGTACCCTAACCGTATCCAATCGGGATAAAAATTTATATGCGTTATATTTAACCATAATGGAACCGATTTAGGGGGTGAGACTGAAAAAGTCGCACATTCCATCATAAGGACCACCCTAATAAACACAATGAAGAACAGCACTACTGGTTTTACACCGCATGAACTGTTGTACGGTACAAGCCACGTGATAGTTTACGTAACAGAATCATTCTAAGTTTGCAACAAAACGATGAAGCATTAGATGATGAACAGCTAACGAATTTACGCTAAACAGCAGCTAAGCGAATTAATGAAAAGCGAGCCCTTGCGAAGTCTCGTTTCGACGAAAAACATGCAATTCCACA
The DNA here is from genome assembly GCA_964058755.1 of Campiglossa producta. Lineage (NCBI taxonomy): Eukaryota > Metazoa > Arthropoda > Insecta > Diptera > Tephritidae > Campiglossa > Campiglossa producta. The sequence continues at coordinate 47,842,244 of CAXKVI010000004.1, forward strand.
TACGTTTGAAGAAAATGATTTAGTTTTGGGCGAAAATGAACCATCGAGTACAGATACATTTTGAAAACTTGAACCTCGATTCAAAGGACCATTTATAGTTACCAAAGTCCTTGACCACGACCGATATGTGCTCGAAGATCTCCCACAAGCACGTCGAACTAGAAAACATTATTATTCGGTTTATTCAGCCGACAAATTAAAGCGCTGGTGCCAGCTACCGATAGAAGACAACAATGAAGAAGCGAGGGCGCCCAAGTAAATCACGAAGGGCCGACTGTATACTAATCATCATGTGTAAACGAGTGAATAGCCTAACTTGTATGAATCACCCTGTACATACAATACTTAATTATATTCACCTTGTAAAGTGACAGCACGAAGTGTCATCAGTATTCGAGAGTCTTCGGTTAACGTTCATCGTCGCGACACGCACACGTCTTAAGCTAAATTGCAACGCCATCATACAGTGGCGAATGTTCTCAAGAATCGCTCATCTCCCAACTCTAGCGTATTTCCACCACTAGCGTCACTACCACAACTACAGCTTTTAGGTACATGGCGCGAGAGCGAGAGAGTGCGAATGTGACACAAAGAGGAGATGACGATAGATAAACGTTTTGAGAACACTGTTGCACGAATAACCCAGAAATATGTAGACATTTCTAGGGTATGAAGCCGCTGTCTGCTAGGGTATATAAACCGCGCAAAGACAACGCACTTCAATCAGTTTATTTTCAAGTGTTGTATAGTGAAGTACTGAACAGTGAATTAACCCGCGATATTGTATTACGGTTTTTAGTAGTGAATAAAGCTTACTATTTATTAAGCAGAATCTGAGTGTTTTATTTAACGTACAGTGATCTAACTCAGAGAACATAGTCGAGGAATCATCGAATTCGTCACAATTGGTGTCAGAAGTGGGATTGTTGAATAAAACAAGAACATTGCAAGGATAATAAGGACGTTGCAAGGATAACAAGGACATGGCATAGTCTTCAATGACTTGAAGATCCAACAACTCAAAAACGAGTTGGAGAAACGTGGAATGGTAACAACAGGCAATAAGCAAGAGCTACAATCATGTCTACGCGAGGCTATGGAAGCGGAAGGAATCAACGTTGACGATTATGTTTTTCAGCTTTCGGAAGAGGGAGCGACGAAAATGGAAGAGCAAAAGGATACTCCGGATTCAGTGGAAAATGTGGACACAAACTCGCTGTTGGCTGTATTGGCTCAGATGAGGACGAATATTACACCAAAGGAGTTTCATTAGAGGTGAAGCACAGGGATACTCGAAAGGCAAAGGTACCTCCTCGACCAATGGCTTCGATAGACTAATGCCTGCTTGAGAATATTCGGAGAAGTCAACAGGAAGATTCAGATCTGGCATATGTGATCCGAGGGCTTGAGCGAAACGAGCGACCAGCAAGAAAAGAAATGTTAATGGATAGTCCAGTTGCCAAGTCATATTGGGCACAATGGAAAAGTTTACGATTGGTATCCGGTTGTTTGCATCGAATATGGGAGAGTGAGGATGGTCAGTGCGCTCGGAAGCTTATAGTTATTCCAAGGAAGCGGGTGTCTGATGTTCTCCGGGAAATGCATAACGATCCAAGTGGAGGTCATCTAGGAGTCAAGAAGAACTTGGAGAGGATTAAGCAGACATTTTATTGGGTTGGTTACGGTCAGTCGGTAAAGGAGTGGTTTGCCAAATGCGATGCGTGCATCAGGGCAAAGGTGCTGACGTCCACGAGTCATGGTCGAAAGAGGCAGTGCAAGTCAGATGCACCGGTTGAGAGGGTTACCTTGGATGAAGCTGGTCCATTCCCCAGAACTATAAGCAAACACATGAAAACCAGGTACGACAAAAAAATGGAAACGGAAGGGTTCCTAGTATTCCTATACGGGCCACAACGGAGGAAAGGTTTGTCTCCCAAAGTTCAGTGCAACTGGGAAGGACCATACAGAGTGGTGAAACGGATTAACCGCATACAGGCTGTTGGAATGCCATGGAACAAAATGAAGGTGGTTCCACTGGAGAGGCTAGTAACGTTTGGATCGGGAAATGTGTCTGATCGGGACGATCAGACTTAGGTGGAGGGCAGTGTGGCGAATGTTCTCAAGAATCGCTCATCTCCCAACTCTAGCGTATTTCCACCACTAGCGTCACTACCACAACTACAGCTGTTAGGTACATCACGCGAGAGCGAGAGAGTGCGTGACACAAAGAGGAGATGACGATAGATAAACGTTTCGGGAACACTGTTGCACGAATAACCCAGAAATTTTTACACATTTCTAGGTTATGAAGCCGCTGTCTGCTAGGGTATATAAACCGCGCAAAGACAACGCACTTCAATCAGTTTATTTTCAAGTGTTGTACAGTAAAGTACTGAACAGTGAATTAACCCGCGATATTGTACTACGGTTTTTAGTAGTGAATAAATCGTACTATTTATTAAGCAGAATCTGAGTGTTTTATTTAGCGTACAGTGATCGAACTCAGGGAACATAGTCGAGGAATCATCGACTTCGTCACAATACTGTAATAAACTTCTTTTCTAATTATTCTTTTTTAATAAATATAACTAAAATAAGTTAAAATACAACATACTAAAATAAGCATTATTAAAGTATATAATTCTGGATCATATATCCTGACAAACGAACTTTTTCTTACGTAATACGGTGATCCAGCATTCAGTATCCCTTAACAATAGGGAGCTAGATATGCCAATAGGGGTATAAAATAAAAGCTATTTTCGACCGTATTCCAAATAAGACAATTTCAAGCAGGGTTGCCACTTAGAGTTGCCACCTAACCGCAATTTATTTATTTTTTCGTATATCTCGAGAATTGCTGGACCGATTTTGATAAAATTTGGCATATAGATAATTTGGTTTATTCTAAGTATATATACATTGGTGTTGCCACTTAGGGTGGTTTACTGGGTTGCCACCTATCAAATTAAAGGTATTTTCGACCGTGTCCCAAATAAGACAATTTCAAGCAGGGTTGCCACTTGGGGTTGTCATCTAAGCGGGAACTTCTGCACCGCTTTGAATAAAATTTGATTGATTCTAAGATTAAATATAGAGCTAGATATGCCAATATGGGTATCAAAAACTAATGGCGGCGATATACCAACAGGTTATCATAACCTCTAACGAGATTTTTAGCCCAGCTTCTCTTTCAAACTTGTGGTGTGTTGCTTTTTGAGTTTTTTTACAAGTTGGCGGGACCTACAGTTTTTTGCCGACTCCGAACGGCACTTGCAAAGCAAATGAATTTTTTTGCTGAGAAGCTTCTCATGGGTATCAAATGAAAGATATTTTCGACCGTATTCCAAATATGATAATATGAAGCAGGGTTGCCACTTAGGCCACCTAACCGCAATTTATTTATTTTTTCGTATATCTCGGGAACTGCTGCACCGCTTTGGATAAAATTTGCCACATAGAAAACTGGATTCATTCTTAGATTATATACAAGGGTGTTGCCACTTAGGACGGTTTACAGGGTTGCCACCTATCCCCTTTTTTAATATAGAGCTAGATATACCCATATGGGTATCAAATGAAAGGTATTTTCGACCGTATTCCAAATATGATAATTTGAAGCAGGGTTGCAACTTGGGGTTGCCCCCTTACCGCAATTTTTTTTCGTATATCTGGGGAGCTGCTGGACCGATTTGGATAAAATTTCGCATATGACAATTTCACGCAGGTTTGCCACTTAGGGTTGCCACCTAACCGCAATTTACAACCCCTTCACAACTTTCCTTCGTATCTTTCTTCGCCTTCACACTATCTCCCCTCCTTTTTCTCTTCACTGCACTCTTTCCTTCTACCAGGTAATTCTTCCTCTATATCCCGTTCGTATTGGCCCCTGTTAATTCACGAACCGAATTTTAAGGAAAACGCACCATGTATAAGATATTTTCGAATTGATCGGTTCCCTGGTCCACTTCCCGGAAGTAAGAAATTGTGAATCTAAACCATTCTCGAATACACCTTATTCATATTTCATTATTTCTGAATTTAAGAAGTTAACTTCTTTCACGTGAACTGGCTGTAGCCGCGTTTTTTTTTTTTTAATATTTTGTTTGTAAGAGATAGTTGCAAGTTTCCATGTGGTTGTTGTAATTACATCCCTAAAAACGTTCTAAAAAAGTGTACGCCTTGGCGGTAGCTACCCGAACTTGGCATGGCGTAGCCCAGTGTTATTTTTTATAAGCGCTGCCGAAGGGCACCAACTCAGAAAGGTGTTCTGCACTTAAATATCATGGACCCCGCCCCAATTTTGGTATCGGACCCAAATAATTTCTCGGATTTTTTACCATAACTTACCACAGAAAGAAAAAATGGAAAAATCGCTTCGGGATTTGTGACCCTGACGCCAAAACACGTTTTTTGAGCCCTCTCCCATAATTTGGTATTTATATCCTTTAGCACCCAACTGCTAAAAAATTAGCTAAAATTATGGGAGTACGCTCAAAAGACGCGTGTTGGCCCCAGGATCACTAATCTGGAAGCCTTTTTAATATTTTGCTTCTCTGAAGAAATATTTGAAAATACATTAGGGTGTCCCTAAAAGCGTGCAAAAAATTCGGGCCGTGGCGTTAGCCACGGGTATATCACACACCCGGACTTGGCATGGCGTAGCCCAGGGTTATTTTTTATAAGCGCGGCCGGAAGCCGCCAACTCAAAGAGGTATTCTGTACATAAATACCAAGGATCCCGCCCCAATTTTGGTATAGAAAAATACCCATAATTATACCTTTCATGAACATGAAATGGTATTATAACTTTGGTCCGATGTTTGTAAGTATGAGGAGAAGAAGAGATGGACCCATCAATAAGTATACCGAAATGATCAGGATGATAATCTGAGTTCATTTAGCCATGTCCGTCTGTCCGTATGTCTGTTTGTACGAAAACTAGGCCCTCAGTTTTTGAGATATCTGCCTGAAATTTTGTATGTGGCCACCATTTTGTAATATAGGAATCATTTGTCGGAACTGGCGAGATCGGACCAGTATAAGATATAGCCCCCATACAACCGATTGTTCCGATATAAGGTTTTTTGGACATCATCGTCAAATTTTGTAACTATCGCTATTTTTGCATGAACAATATCGATGTTGAAAATCATTGAGACTCGATTAATATTTCACTTAGCCCCCATACAATCGATAGTTCTGATAAACGGATTTTGGGCTATAACTCCTGTTATTAAAAAGGTAGAAACGTAATTATTGCTCTTTTTGCGTTGCAATGTCGATGTTTACAAACAGTAGGGTTGACCTAATATTTCACATAGCCTCTATACAATTGATTTCATCCTTTATTTATCAGCGTAAGAGCGTCACTCCTTTATAATGTGTTCATGTTTCAAATAACGTGACTCATTCTCATGAAAGGTATAAAGCCTTCGGCACAGCCGAAGACAGCCTTTTCATTGCTTGTTTTAGCTAATTTTTCACCAGTTGGATGCTAAAGGAACCCCACATTAGAATAAGGGCGTAAGTACCATATCTACATAAATTCATAACATTAAAGCATCGAGCTAGACTGGAACAACATAACATAAAATCAATATAATCTTCCCAAACACACTTTTTTTTTGCCCAGTCTAATATACATACTCCAAATAATTTCAGGTGTAGCCGAATATCGAAAGCCTATTCTCAAAAGTGGATTGCATGATGTAACTATTAATAAAGGAAGTTCATTAGCAATTCCTATGGTCTTCACAGCGGATCCTCAGCCAAAAATTACATGGCTTAAAGATGGAAAGCCCTTAAAGGAAGAAAATAATATAAAAATAACTGAAAATGTAAAGGATATGGAAAACGGCCTCAAAGAGTACACATATACTCTGAACTTCGATAAAGGTAAGTAACATGGTAAAATGTAATGGCTGGCTTTCATTAGGGCGATATATGACAAGAAATGTTGTCAAACTAATGAAAACGGGTTGGCATATTGTGTCAATTGCTTTGCAGTCAGTTTTCACAACTCATTGTCATATAAAATAACCCGAATGTGAAAACGATCAAATTCCAGAGCGCAGTTGCAACGTTTGACACACAAAATAAATTTCCCAACATGCTGTCAAATTTGTGTCAATCGACTTTATGTCAGTTTGAAAAACGTTATGATAACACATTTGACACCAAGTTGCCATAGTGGCAGTTTTGTCACTTTTTGAGGTCAATCATTTTGACCTAATGAAAACCAGCCTTAACCCACTTAATTACCGTTTTGTCATCTAATAGTGTCCGACCGAATATTCGGGCAAGCTTCCCTATTCGGCTGGGCTTTTTTATTTGGCTGTGGCTTCGGCTTTCGGTCAAACAATATTAGCCCAGTCAAATTAGCATAATTTTGGCCGAAATCTCGGAATTCGAGATACCCAGCTGTAAGTCTGCAAATACTTGTTTTATGAGATCGATTCCCACCACCTCCAAAAAAACTGGGGATAACGAAAAAGGGGGCATGACACCTCACAAACAAATGAAATACAAACAAATGAAATAGTCGATATCTCTGGAAGTATTCATGGTAGAGCACTGAAATTTGGTAAGGGGTTATATGAGATCGCCCCTTACCACCTCCAAAAAAAACTGGGGAAAACGAAACTCAGGTCTGTTTGTATAGTCACATTTGAAAAATGCATTTGACACCTTTGGTCAATAGCGTTGCTATTGAAGTATGTCAATGCTATGGCTGAGCCAGCATTTATTCTAGAGCTCTGCTTGGCCTTTACGCTAAGCGCTTCTATTGGCTAATGCAAGTAATTGCCGAGCTGAATTTTGAATTCAGCTATATAGAAGTCGAGAAAGAGGAGGAGTCAAGCATATCACTTTCCGTGACAAGATTTGTATAAATAGAGTAAGATTTGGAAATAAAGAATCAGAATTATTTTGAATGAAAACTTACGAGTATCCTCAATTTATTCTCAAACTTTAAAATCCGACAACAAATGCCAAAGATTTGAAGAAAAATGTAATTGAGCGACATCTAGGGTTGCCACAAAAAAAAATTTTTTTTAAATGTTTTTCAAAAATACTTCGTTTGAGGAGAGGACAGGCCGACTTTTTTTTTTTTGCCTGTAAGCCCAAGACGCTCTAACGAAGACACTGCCCCATAGGACCACCACACCATATCTCTGGAAGTATTTAGGTTAGACCACTGAAATTTGGCAAGGGGTTTTATGAGATCGATTCCCACCACCTCCAAAAAAACTGGGGATAACGAAAAAGGGGCCGTGGCACGTCCCATACAAATGAAATACTTCATAGTCGATATCTTTGGAAGAATTTATGCTAGACCACTGAAATTTGGTAAGGGGTTAGATGATATCGATCCCTACCACCTCCAAAAAAACTGGGGATAACGAAAAAGGGGGCGTGGTACCTCCCATACGAATGAAATACTTCATAGTCCATATCTCTGGAAGTATTTAGGTTAGAACACTGAAATTTGGTAAGGGGTTATATGAGATCGAAAAAGGGGGCGTGGCACCTCCCATTCGAATGAAATACTTCATAGTCCATATCTCGGGAAGTATTTAGGTTGAACCACTGAAATTTCATGCGGAGTTAAATAAGATTAATCCCTATCATCTCCAAAAAAACTGGAGACAAAGAAAAAGGGGGCGTGGTACCTCCCATACGAAGGAAAAATTTCATAGTCCATATCGCTGCAAATTTTTATGTTAGACTACTGAAATTTAGTGAGGGTTTATATCTGATCGATCACTAACACCTCCCAAAAAACTCGAGTTAACGAAAAAGGGGGCGTGGCACCTCCCATACGAATGAAATACTTCATAGTCCATATCTCTGGAAGTAATTAGGTTAGACCACTGAAATTTGGTAAGGGGTTATATGAGATCGATCCCTACCACATCCATAAAAACTGGGGTAACGAAAAAGGGGGCGTGCCACCTCCCATACGAAGGAAACATTTCATAGTCCATATCCCCGCAAGTATTTATGTTAGACCACTGAAATTTAGTGAGGGTTTATATGTGATCGATCACTAACACCTCCCAAAAAACTCGAGTTAACGAAAAAGGGGGTGTGGCACCTCCCATACGAATGAAATACTTCATAGTCCATATCTCGGGAAGTATTTAGGTTGGACCACTGAAATTCCATGAGGAGTTAAATAAGATTAATCCCTATCATCTCCAAAAAACTGGAGATAAAGAAAAAGGGGGCGTGGCACCTCCCATACGAAGGAAACATTTCATAGTCCATATCCCTGCAAGTTTTTATGTTAGACTACTGAAATTTAGTGAGGGTTTATATGTGATCGATCACTAACACCTCTCAAAAAACTCGAGTTAACGAAAAAGGGGGCGTGGCACCTCCCATACGAATGAAATACTTCATAGTCCATATCTCTGGAAGTATTTAGGTGAGACCACTGAAATTTTGTTATATAAGATAAATGCCTGCCACCTCCAAAAAAACTGGGGATAACGAAAAAGGGGGCGTGGTTCCTCCTATACGAAGGAGATAGGTATATGGATTAAAATAGATATAGGGATCGGGTTAGAGAAACATGCAGGGAAATAAATTTGTGACAGGGTCAGCTAGTTCATCCATATATGTACATGAATATCTAGGTATTTTTTCAAATTAATTTTTTGTAAACTAGTATTATTAATCAAGATTGACAAATTTGTCAATAACACAGAATCGAGCGATGAAAGTGCTTAAAAGTTGATTGAATTCACCGTTTTCATACATTTTGTTCTTCTGTAAGTAGCAACCAACAAAATTGCCTTTCATTGTCATAGCTTCATTTCAATGTCCTTGGTATTGCAGCTCCATTTCTTTTCAGATTATTTCTACTATGCCTATTACCTTTTAGCAAGGACAAAAAATAACTTGACAAACTTTTATAGTAATCCTATGAAATTAAATAGATATAAATTGTATCAATTATTTCAGCTCAACATAAGGATTCGGGGCGTTACGAGTTACAGATTCAAAACCAATATGGTGAAGTGAGTACAAGTGGTTGGATCGACGTGTTATCCAAACCAGAAATCATTGGCTTAAAAGATCAAAGTTGTCTTCCAAAAGACACAATCTCTTTTGATACAATAATTTTAGCAAATCCAAAACCGAAGGTATCATGGACTCGTGGAAATGAAAACCTTTGCAACAACGAAAACTGCGAGGTAATTGCTGACATTGATGCTGATAAGTACAGAATAGTTTTTCAATCTGTAAAACCAGAGGAAGAGGGAGTTTATACACTAACTGCAGTTAACGGCCAAGGCACTACAGCAGAAAACTTCAAATTAAACGTTAAAGGTAAATCTGTCACTTATATATATTAAGGCCCTATTTTAAAATTCCGGGTTAACTAACGTTCCACAGTTAACTACACTGCGGAACAAATTTCCACTTTTTAAAATTTTCCAAGGAAATTTTTATCACATTTAATGTAATTTTGTGTGCTGATTTCATAAATCGTTTTACTTTTTTTCTAACAGATCTAGTTTTAGAGATATTCACGATTTCAAATTGATTGATTGATTGAGATTTTTGCCTTTTTTTGTAAAAATATAAAAAAATGTGTATTTTGATAGAAAGGATATCGAAAACTTCTAATTTTTTTCCTGTTTTATTACAAAAAAAAAAATAAGTTTTCATCTAAGAAAAACGATGTTTTATTACAAAAGTTATTAAAAAAAAAAAAACTAATGGCGGCGATATACCAACAGGTATAACTTGTGGTGTGTTGCTTTTGAGTTTTTCCTGCAAGTTGGCGGGACCTACAGTTTTTTGCCGACTCCGAACGGCATTTGCAAAGCAAATGAATTTTTTGCTGAGAAGCTTCTCATGGCAGAAATACACCCGGAAAGTTTGCCAAACTACTGCCGAGGGGGACCCCGTTTAGAAAAGTACTTTTTCTAAATAATTTTTGATGTTACTTTTGCCGGGCATCGAACCGCCACGACTTGGTGTAGAAGGCCGAACACTTAACCGCTATTCTATAGCAAAAGTTATTAACGCACTCAAACAAATGTGTCCTAAAACTATGGAAAATTTACTTCTTTTAAGGAAAAAATGGGAATGAAATAGCACTAAAGACATGTCTTCTTAAGTTAAGGACACACGATTTTACTTTTAAGTACATATGGTTGCCTTAAAAAGAGGAAAATATTGCCTTCAATTAAAGGAGATTTTCTTAAACGAAGAACATTGTTGTCTTTAATTTAAAGTAAAGACGTTCTTAATATAAGGCCATCAAATAAAAACCTCTTCCTTAGGTTAAAAGATCTTTGACTTTAAAATTAAGTCTCCCTGTCTTTACATTTAATACTAATGGAATTGTCTTAAATAAAAATGCAAAAACTTATTTTTTTTTTCATTTATTTCAATTCATTGTTCTTAAAATTAAACTTAGGTTTTTAAAACTTTTTTTTCATTGATTTCATTCTTATTCATTTCTTATTATTATTTACATTATAATACTTAATAATAGGGAAAATAATATCTTTTAAATTAAATATATAAAAGTTTTGCAATTCTCCTCCTGTTAAATAGGACTGAAAATGGCTCTCAAATTGATTAATTTTGATTTCATTGCATAGCATGTGCCATATCGCTTTACAAATGAATAACAAATTATTTCATCTGTAATATCAGTTGTGAAGTGCTTTTTAAATTCATTGTAATATTTTGAAGTTTTCGAAGAGTATTGTCGGTTCCTGCAGTTATATTCTAAAATTTCAAAATTTTGTATAAATTCAGAAAAACAAAATGTAAATTTTCTTGCCAAAGATAAAAATATGTTTTTTCTCGATGTTGTATTTTTTGCGTACGTTTTTAATTGTCTATGTTTGCCCTCAAACAAAAACGTCCAAAGATTTATCAATGGTCCAGATTCTCTTATTATTTTACATTAGTGAATTAAAACATAGTGTTTAGGTTTCAACGTATCTTTAAATAAATGAACATATTGTTCATTATGAAGCATAATGTGCTCTTGTAGGCTTTGAATGTCCATTTCAGAAAATTCTGAAAAAAGCACTAAATCAACCAGTTCGCTCAAATTCAATAAAAATAACCATACTTTATTATTTTTAGGTATTTTTTCACCAACAAGTAATGGGAAAATGTATATAAAGCACATCATTTCTCTCCCGGTCATTTTAAGTTTAAATTTCTTTAGGTGTTCTGCTTTGGCGGTGACTTATTGCCTTTTTCAGTTAAATCATAATCGAAATTAGCTTTTTGACAGTTTAAAAAGACTAGATCAAAAAACTTATTTTCAATAAAGTACATTATTATGTGACATAAATCATAATTGAGAAGGCCTTCAAAAAGATCATAAAAGATCATCAAAAGGTCGACTGCGAAATTTTCAATAACATGAAAACTATGCAATTTATTGAAAATCGAATTTTCTCTGACACCTGTTTGTTGTACGTTACTAATTTGAACGTCAGATTTATAATTTTCTTTGTTGCGTAGCTTGTCAGAAACTTCTTGAGCTTCATTTTGGCATTCTGTTTTGCTTGTTTTACAGAATCTACAAAAATAGTTAGAAGAAAAAGATCGTGAAAAACCTAATATGTAATTCAAAGCCAAGTTGTCACCCAAAACAAGACCTAGTGCAAAATAAATAGTTTTAACATGGTTATCTATATTATTATTCTAAAACACGGCGCTTAGCTAGACTAAACTACAATACGTATACACAGTAAAAAATGAAAGACTACTTTTTTTAAATTTAATACCAAATAGTATTATTTTAAGACCCTGAGAAAAGTTCGGAAATTAAATTTGGACTAATGGTTTTAAAATAATACCAAAATAATACTAAATCGCGCTCTTTCTCTCAATTTTGCCAATTAAATTAGTCCAAATGGTCTTAAAATAATACCAAAATAAATTAAACGGAAAATGGTATTGATTTAATACTTTTCGGCGTTGTTATATATAAACACCAAATTGGTATTAAATTTAGACTTTTCTTTTTACTGTGTATAAAAGAAATGTATATCAGATGAAAGCTTATCATGAGCATGTTTGCAAAAAATTATAACAATTCCAATAGGTTAATTTGTTCATGAGAAATTAGCGTTTAAAGTTTGTACCCAAGCTCTTTATATGGCACTATTAGCATGCTTTGTAAATGTACATATGTATATACATACATACAATGCTCGCATGGATTTCAGTCGAAATAGACAAACATTGAAAAAAATGTAAATATGTATGTATGTATGTAAGTACATCTGATTTTGCGCTACTTTGACTACAAAAGCAATGCAGGGGTAATAAGCAAACACCCGATTATCGGGGGTTACATACTAGTTTACTTTTATTTGCAATCCATTTTGTTCTAAATCGTTAAATATTTCAATTAATTTGTATAAACATCGATCATTACCGAATTTTTTTACGTCTTTTGATTTAAATAAAGCTGCTGGAAAAATGAATTTTAATTTATGATTTAAACCAGTAGGTGCTGAAGGCAAAGAATAATAAGCTGCTAGAATAGGCTCTGTGTGAGAACTTAAGGGATTGTTTAATTCTATAGCGTCGAAATACAAGAAAATAGGAAACATAATACGTTCAGAATTTTGGCATTTTCGCTTCCAAAGCAATCCATTTATAAAATTTTTAAGTGAGACACTTCTTGATAAAATAGCTTTATTATTTTGAAATTTTTCATACACTTCCGATAATTCAAAATATTTTTTAAGTTGGAATTTTATTGGGAACAAAATACCTGCTGCAATTGATTCGTCTATTGCATTGAAATTACATGAAATCAAGTTAGAAAGTGAATTATCCATTTGGATTACAGAAGGTTTTTCGTACATATCTGAATCTAATAACGTTTTAACAAATGTATGCTCTGAAGAAAAACTGGCGAATGGTGCCTTACAAAACGATATTAGCTCATTTAAATTCTCACGAACTTCGCTATGATCTGGCTCTATTTTTTTTACAATTTTTTCCAATTGCCCACTAATTGGACAAGTTATAAGATTTGTTATATTTTTTTGTAGTAACGTTACTTCCTTTCGGTGCAAGTAGTTGCTGGAATATTTTCTAATGTAAATTTCAAACAGTTTTCTTTTAACAAATTTAAGTTTACATTTGATGTTGGTTTTTCAGTACTGTTTTCTATTTTTCTTTTTTTTGACTTGAATTGATTTCGGAATCAATAGAAATATTATTTAAATTTAAGTTTACATTTGATGTTGGTTTTTCAGTACTGTTTTCTATTTTTCTTTTTTTTTTGACTTGAATTGATTTCGGAATCAATAGAAATATTAAATGCTGTTTCACTTTCTGTATGTATTGAATTGATTTCAGAATCAATAGAAATATTAAATGCAGTTTCACTTTCTGTATGTCCATGCTTTTTTTCCTCATTTCTCATATGGCGACGAAATGACTTAAAATCATCAAATTTATGTTTACACTCTAGAAAACAGCATTGGAAATAATCTACAGCACCTTTATGATGAACATACTGCAGATGTGTGAATAACTTTTCACATTGTAAAAATATTTCACCACAGACAAAACAGATTACCATTTCTTAAATTAAGAGAGATCGCTAATAAGCGATGAAACACAGCTCAAGTTTTCGTGTGTCAAATTATAGAAATATTTCGCCAAAAACTCCCACACTTGTTTGCATTCTGCTGGGTATTCTAAATCTAACGTTGCGAATAATTTTAAGCAAACATCTATGCTTTTCACAAAATTTCCTACTTTGTAATAGCTGTTAGCGAAGAATATATAAAATTGCGTCAAATTTATATCATCTTCACCGATTCCGCACAAATGTGGTTGAACTGTTTCTCCAGCTTTGCACTTATTGATACCTTCAAGTATCTTATAACAATGTATAAGAAATGTTCTTTTTGCGATGAGTCGGTTTTAACATACTATGAAGCAACAAGGAAACAATCACGTGCATCTACAAAGCAAATATAAGAGTATTATTACTCCTTGATACATTTCATAATGTAAAACAATTGAAGCTTACTTTTATCAATATTGGTTGTTAATTTTTCCAATAATTGAAGACCATATTTGTCTTTGGCGTAATTGTTAAAACGCGGTATCAATTTGGTTACGAGATTGTCCCATTCTTCCAATAAGCAGTTCGATTTTAGAGGATATTTTTTTTTCAAAGTCCAATTCGATCTATGAAACAAACAAATTTCTTGTAATTAAATAATCACATAAACGAAACAACCTTTTACCAAACAATATCCAAACTGTTGCTTTAGAATAGGCCACTCTATTAAAATATCGCTTGTTGTAATTGTTGAATTAAAGAACATTTGTCTTGTCTCGTATATAACATTCCAGTATTCTACCACTTTATCGTACGGTTCAATGTTGTTTTTAAGCCAATTTTTCGCTTCGTTTTCATTAGAATATAAATCTGTATTAAGGTTTTTATCTAAATTCAACGAAAGAGACGAACGCAGTTCCGCTGGTGCAGGATTAACAGAGGCTTTTCGTAGTTTGTAAATGCTGTTCTGGTAGTGCGGGTATAAATTGCCACTTGGCTTTTTACACTTTTTGTATAAGTAGTAAGTATCCTGTAAACAGTAAATTAATTAGCAAACCTAAAAACAAATCCATTTTTTTTAATCTAATGCTTTACCTTAGATTCCTTTGGGAAAAGTTGTATAATTTTGTCCGCTAAATTCGAAAAATGAAATCTTGTCGGCTTAATTTTGTTATAAATTAAGTAATCCGTGATCGAGGAACATAAAAGTTTCCGAGTCTTGGTTGATAAACTTTGATTATTTTCAAAGTAATTTAAAACAGCATTTCCATTCACGTTAGACTTTAAAATTCCTAATAACGAAATCTACTAAACTATTTTTGTAATTTACTCAGAAACGCAAAATAATACTTAATTCATTTAAATCATTAACCGCACCAAGAAAACTAGAAGAAATGGATTCTGTTGATCCTGATCCGGGCGTTGCGCTTTCTGATGGAAAAGATAAAGTTTCAATGCGCTGCATTTGTTTTGATTAGTTATTTCATTATTTAGATTTTCATTTAATAATTAGGTACCACTCCTTGTTCTATTTGCCACTCCTTCAATCTCTGTTCAAAAATAATTTTGCGTCCCAAAAGTTCTTTGGGGAATAATTCATTAATGTGGCTGCTCTGCATAAACTTTAAACTTTCCTCCGTAATGTTGTGTTCTTAAAAAAAAAGCAACAAAAATTAATACAAAGCAAAAACGTTCGCGGCGCCTCTTTTCTTGTGAAATATTGTATATTCAAACACACATATGTACATACATGCATACATATGTACATTTAACAGTTAACTTTGGTAATGCTGCACAAAAATTTCCTGTATGTACATATGCATTTTCAAAAGGCACATGTGTGCACTTGTATCTATTTCACAATATTATTTTCACACTTACCTTTCAGTAAATCGTACAAATCTATTAAATCAAATAATTCCAAAATTTTGTACACTTTGTCCACTTCGAAAGCAATTTCCATATTTGTATTTGCCATATTTTATAGCACGTAAAGAAATTCCATCACTCACTTGTCACTGTTCAAATGTCGAATGGAAAACACAAAAGAGAACGCCAGCAGAGTTGAAAGCAATAATTGACAAATGTAAAAACTTAGAGTAAAGAGAAACAATCCATGTATGCTTGAACTTAAAATAAGGAAGCATGACCTTATATCAAAGCTTGAGTTAAGTAAATAGTCGGTTCGCATAAGGTTGAGTCATCCTTAAATTGAATAAATTTTTACTAGTTGAAAGTTTAAGTAAATATTGTCCTTAAACCAAGTAAAATTTAACTTATTTCACTTATAAAGTCTAAAAATGACTTGTTTTCAGTACAATTTTACTAAAATATAGGAAAATGCCATGAACTTAAAATAAGCCATCGATTTTCTTATTTTAAGTACGATCGTCCTAAAATTGAAGGGTACGACTTACTCAAATTAAAGGAATTTTACATACTTTGAGTAAATTTTACTATATTTAAGTATATTTTGAGTTTTTTAAAACAAGGGCGCGCTTTCCTTAATTCTAGTCTGTCCATTATTTTCAGTGCGGTCAAATAAATATAGCCATATAATAAGTACCCTACACGAATTAGTATACATACAGGGTGTCAAGAAATAAATGGATAACCATTCAACTGGTGAGGGGCCACCTGATGGCCAATCGAAAAAAAGAAAAAAGGTAGGTAAAATGTTCACGGTTTCGAGATTTTTCTTAACTTGTTTTCGAGATATTTTCACCTACCAGAAAACTGATCCCACGGGAGTGGTCAATTTTTTTAAAATACTTCATTTATACCCTGCAGTCAACTTAACTAGTTTTATACTAATCAAATACTAGTCAGCAAAACGGCCTCAACTAGTTCGAGTTCTGTAATTTTTCCATATTAGCAAGTGGTATTTTTAACACGGCGATGTCCTACGAGATGGCAATTGTCCTCCTCTGCATCAGCATCATGCCAATTAGCTGAGTAGTCAGCCTCTGCATCAGGAATATACCAGTTCATATATGCATCATAATCATACCACTTGCAATACTAGGTTTCCCGTATTGCCGGTTCTGCGAGAACGGTACATGTACATGTACATTACCTTTCGTGCCGAAACGAGCCGGGTTGTTTTTTCATCGACCCGGCCAAGAGCAATACACCCCAAAGTGACCCTGTCTAAATCCCCTGCGGATTAGGGGTTTAAAATATGCCCGAGGTAGGCATACCGGTCGTAAGAAGCGACTAATATGCACATAGGTAATGACGTTCTAACTCAATGGTCTACGGATATGGTGCCTCTCACCTCTCATTACCCATCTTCTCCTTCCGCACGGATGGAGGGATGACGTAACCTAGAAGCTTCCACTGGTCATACCAAATCTCTACCACGACAGTCGGGCAGTACCGCAAGGGAGTGCCGCAGCGTACCGGGTTCATATCCGGCCAAGGACTGTGAATTTCGGCATCACTCCCAAAACCTTCGGGGAGTGTTTTCCTGTTAGCAACAACAACAACAAAACGTCATGATTCTCCCACCTAAATTTGTCATCCCCGGAACAGCCCCTAGGAGCAGGGCCTCTCCTCATTCTCTTGATCCGGGCTGGCATTGAGCCAAATCCTGGTCCAAGATAATGGTTCTGCTGCGTTTGCCGGAAGAAAATCTACACCAGACGCTCACATTCAGTCCAGTGTACGTCCTGCAAAGGTTGGCTACATAAATCTAGTTGCTCCGGACTAGATCCTAAAACACACCGGCCCACTAGTTTCTATAAAAGTTTTGTGGGGCCCTGCTGTTCACGTCCTACGACGTCCCGAGGCAAGCGACGCTCCAGCGTGGCACTGTCGCCTTCCACAAATTCAGTCTCCACGACTCGCAATACATATATTGCTCAGCAGAACATGTGTGTTCCCGGCTGTAGCTTGCGCCCTAGTGCGCCAACACCACAAGCATCAACCCACAGCTACTTTTTACGTAGTACATCGATCGATGCTATGAGCACTGCCGAGCTTCAGCTCCTGCCTTCAAACCCTCCACCAACTTCTTCCAGTACCAGAACGAATTTGAGTCAAGTCCATCAGCTTCTGGTCCCTCACACTTCGTTCACTGTATGTCGGCACAGGATATATGCGTCGGTGGCATCGGTTAAGTGCAACTCCTGCCTTGACCAATATCACCTACGCATATGTTCTAGGCTCGCAAACAGAAGTCTCGGGAGTGATGCGTTCGTCGCGCCATGCTGCCGAGCTGCGCAGCCCACAACGCCGACCGATTCACGCTCGTCTCAGAACGAACGAAATCCGTCTGGTTCAGGACTGCGACGTAGATCGCGATCTAGCCTACCATCATCTAGTCAAGCGCGCCAGTCTCTGACTCCCAGAGTGACCATTGCCTCTCCAACACGTTTCAAAGTAATGCAATTCAATTGCAATGGTATAACTGGCAAGATAGCGGAGATAACCAAATTCGTGCAGATGCATAAAATAAAAATTGCTGCAATCCAGGAGACGAAACTTGGCCCTCACTCGGATCTCCGATTCCCCTTTCTGCACTGTAAACGGAGACGCCCCTACAAGGATGGCAGTCAATAGCAGTAGCTCCCCGACCTAACTATTGTTAATTAACAGCATTAACTGGAACCCGATGGTGGCCTTGGTATCTGACCATCTGCCCATCATCCTGTCCGTCGACCGTGCCTCGGATTTTATAACCTCGGAGATAAGATCATACGTGAACTTCAAAAAGGCTAACTGGGTTGGCTTTATGGAATTCACGGAGAGCTCCTTTGGTAATCTTCCCATTCCGACTGATGTACACGTTGGTGGTCGTAATATTCATGAGGTCATAAAAAAAGCTACAGCCGGCTTTATACTGTGACGGACTTTTCCTTCGGTATGCTGGGGTAGGCTCAGTCCGTCCAGGGTTCTGAAAATAGATGTTCCCTAAAGGTCCTCTCGAAATGACAAAACCCTGATTAATATTTTTAAAATGTTTATTGTTGGGATTCACTCCTCTTTTCTCAAATCAATCTACAAATCTTAATTTTTAATTCAAACTACGATAAGGGTGGTAAGGGTGAAAACCCCCTACTCAGCCCTTCTTCGGCGGAGGTGAAAACCCACCGCTTACTATGACTTAAGACTCCTAGCTAAAATAAAGGCGGCTGAGGTGAAAACCCTCTGCTCGACCCAACCGTCAGCGGAGGTGAAAACCCACCACTGAATATAAACTCTGCGATAGTGAGGTGAAAGCCCCCAGTTCCGCATTCATCGAGGTGAAAACCCACGACTACTATACCTAGCTCTAGTCGCTAACGACTCAATTATTCTAAGAAATGTTCGCCCTTTTATATTCTTTTTGTGCGCAGCAACCTTCCAATATAAAATAACAATGCTTAAAACTAATGTTCCTTAACCTAACGGCGCATCTTCCAACTTAATTCCTTCGTCCTTAAGTATATATGCGGCATTTACATATTTGCAATTGGTATCATACGTTTTAACAGTTTTTTCACTGCTACTACTTGCTCTTGGAATGCCCCCATTGCCTTCCATCAGCTGTTCGCTCGCACTGCCTTGATCAGCTGGGCCTGCTGTTCACATAAATATTGGTGACGTCAATATGTATAGGATATTTGTTCATTTTGCTGCATTCCCAACACCTATTGTTTTTGCCGTGCTAACAATGCATTTTCCTTCTCTTCTTTATGCTATGTCCGGTGCATCGGATGATCTAGTATGTAGGCATGCGGGTGTATGTAGCCAAGCAAAGCTGTTTGGGTTGGTGACCGACCGTTTTGCTAGTTGGAATGCTGGTAACTTGTTTGTGTAAACTTTCGGTTATTGTCAACAAGAATATTTTCTCATGTTGGGCCGCTGATATTCCGGTAAAATCTTATATTTTACAAACATACATCAGGGTGTGCCTAATATTGTACAAATTAGATTTCATTAGCAAAATATGTAATTATGTAGATTGTATATTTGTATGTACATATAAGCATGAGTATGTATATATTTTGTACAAAAGCGTGTATGTGCTTGACGTAAAAATGGCATATGTGCAAAAATATAAAATTTCAGTATACTTCATATAATTGGCTATATACAAAGTATAAGTATATGTCGTTTGTGTAGAACCGCGTATGTACTTCATTTAAGAAACGGCTTATGTGCAAAAGCATCAGATTTCAATGTTTTGCATGAAAATGGATAAGTATAATATTTAAGTGTATTTCCTTGTGTGAAACCACGTAACTCGGTGGTTTTGCAAAATAGCGTATGTGTAAAAATCTAAAAATCCAGTATTGTTCATAAAACAGCTCGTACTTCATTTGAGCTTATGAAGCGTATGTATAAATGTTGTGAGGGCTCCGAAGCCTTCGGATTAGGGTCCTCACACTCCCCCCTCACCTACCGCAATAAGACTTATTATTATTTGAAATAAGGCTTGTTGTGACCGTATTCTTCCCTGTTGGCGCTGGGCCCTTCGTATTTAAGGCTGAAATTTCCAGTATTATTAAACAAGTTGGTTATGTGCACAGTATTCTACGTGCAAAATATAAATATTGGCTATATTTCATTATATACATGTATATGTAGGCAAACTTCGTAAAAATTCAAATATGTACATTAGAGTGGTTCACAAATATGGAATTTTTGGAAATTCTAAAACGCTACCCCCAATTATTGTTCCTTATGACAAAAAAAGAGGCTGCTATTTTTTTCTTTTTTTTTTAAAGGTGGTTTAGAGGTCGCGCTACTCGTTTTTATAAAAAAAATGAGATACTTGCAATTTTAATTTCATTTTAATATGTTTAAGTGCAGTACAAATTTGGGTTTTTGTGTGTTGTTATTCTGTTTTCATTGACGAATATTCCTGCAATTCAATAGCCTTCTTGGGTGAGTAGAAAGGGTTTAACTCCTGAAAATATGTTTCGAAATAGAAAACGGTGCAACTAAAACGCCTACACTGATCTCATTGCGCATTGGTTTTTTGGATATATTTCGCATCTAGAAGGTTTATGACATCGCTGATTATGAATCCGATGTCAGTTTTTTTAAATTCAAAATGGCGGGTCCAATATGGCGGTGATTTTTTTGAAAACTAATTGGATTTTATTGAAACTTGGTACTCGGGGGTTTATGCGTTGTCTGATTACGAATCCGATATCGGTTTTTTTAAATTCAAAATGGTGGATCCAATATGGCGGTGCATTTTTGAAAACTAATTCGACTGTGTGAAACTCGTCACTGATGGATTTATGACATCGATTTATATGAACTAGTATCGCTTGTGATCGAAAATTCGACCGATAAAAACTTTAGAGGGTCGAGGGGTCGCTATCCCCTTACCCCCATCCTTAAATTTCGGAGACGCCCCTGAAAATATACCGCCTATACCTCAGTTTTTTCAATTTTCTTTCCATCGTTGCATATTTCATTCCAATATGTCAAACGGTTCGCTCACAGGAGTTTCCTAAAGGTTTTCATGTGGCGTATTTATTGACATCGGATTCCTATGCAAGTTTGGCAAAACTGGCATCTTATATATTATATATTAATATATATAAATGAAATATGCACCGATGGAAAGGAAATTAAAAAACTGACGGTATATTTTCAGGGGCGTCCCCGAAATTTAAGGATGGGGGCACGGGGCTAGCGACCCCTGACCCTATAAAGTTTTTATTGGTCGAATTTTCGATCACAAGCGATACTAGTTCATATAAATCGATGTCATAAATCCATCAGTGACGAGTTTCACACAGTCGAATTAGTTTTCAAAAATGCACCGCCATATTGGATCCACCATTTTGAATTTAAGAAAACCGATATCGGATTCGTAATCAGACAACGCATAAACCCCCGAGTACCAAGTTTCAATAAAATCCAATTAGTTTTCAAAAAAATCACCGCCATATTGGATCCGCCATTTTGAATTTAAAAAAACTGACATCAGATTCATAATCAGCGATGTCATAAACCTTCTAGATGCGAAATATATCCAAAAAACCAATGCGCAATGGGGTCAGTGTAGGCGTTTTAGTTGCACCGTTTTCAATTTCGAAACATACTTTCAGGAGTTAAACCCTTTCTTCTCATCCAAGAAGGCTATTGAATTGCAGGAATATTCGTCAATGAAAACAGAATAACAACACACAAAAACGCAAATTTTTACTGCACTTAAACATGTTAAAATTAAATTAAATTTGCAAGCATCTCATTTTTTTTATAAAAACGAGTAGCGCGACCTCTAAAGCACCTTTAAAAAAGAAACAAAAAAATAACAGCCTCCTTTTTTGTCACAAGGATCCATATTTCGGGGTAGCGTTTTAGATTTTCCAAAAAAAAAAATTTTTGAACCACTCTAATGTACATATATATATTTTCCCTTTTGGGTTGTGGTCTTCACACGCCTCCCTCACTGGCGGTCATTAAGCTGATGGTTACCAGGCCAGAAACTAACGCCATCGTGTTGCCATGTTTCGAGCGCGGCAATGGTCCTATAAAATCCGCGCATACTGTTGCCCATGGTTCCTCTGGGATACGTGTTAGCATTTTACCAGCCGCTTGTTGTTGGCTTGGCTTATAAATTTGGCATTCGTGGCACTGCTGAACGTACTTTCTGACGTCTCTGAACATGCCTGGCCAATAATAACGTATCATTGCTCGTGCAATTGTCTTGCGGATTCCCATATGCCCGGCGCTTGGTGTGTCATGGATTTCGCTTAAAACTCTTTTCCTCTGTGGTGTTGGTACGCATAATTTCCAGGGAACGTGATCTTCGCCATCCACCTGGCCAACTATTCTTCGGTATAATTTCCCCTCTTGAACTACATAATCTGGAAACTTTTCGGGTGTCTTCGTTATTTCTGCTACCTTTGCGGAATACCAATTGCAGTTGATGTCGTCTGGTTGCGCGGTCATGCTGCCCAATTGCTCTTCTAGCGGTTGGCGCGATAGCGCGTCTGCCACGACATTTAACTTCCCTTTTCTGTTTTGTACATCGAACGAATATTGCTGTAGCTCTAATGCCCATCTAGCAATTCGTCCTGATGGACTTTCGATTGCATTCAGCCATTTCAACGCTAAGTGGTCTGTGATCACGGTAAAACTGTATCCTTCTAGATATGGCCTCATTTTCCTTATTGCCCAAACTATTGCCAAACACTCTTTCTCTGTTGGTGAGTAGTTCATCTCTGCCTTGTTCAATCTTCGACTCGCATAAGCTATCACCCGCTCTTCTTGGTCTAACCCTTGTGTTAGTACGGCGCCTAGGCCAAAATCACTTGCATCTGTCTGCAGTCTAAATCTCTTGGTAAAATCTGGGCAGGCTAAAACGGGTGCTTGTATAAGTGCATTCTTCAGCGCTTCAAACGCTACTTGTTGCTCTTCGGGCCATTTCCATTTGCAGCCCTTCTTAAGCATGGCTGTCAACGAGTTTGCCACTTTGGAAAAATCTGGGACGAACCTTCTATACCAGGACACTATCCCTAGGAAACGCCGTAATTCTCTTATATTGCTGGGGGGTGTGAGCTCTTTTATAGCCGCTACTTTGTCTGGGTCTGTGTGGATGCCCTCTTCGCTAACTACGTGGCCTAAGTACTTCAGACTTTTCTTAAAAAATTCGCACTTTTCGGGGTTAATCTTAAGGTTAGCTTGCCTGAGGCGCCGAAAAACTTCCGTGAGGTGTCTTGTGTGGTCTTCTAATGTTTCACTTGTAATAATAATGTCATCCAGGTAGGCAAACGCATGTGGCTCTAACTCTGGACCTATTACACGATCAAGTGCTCTTTGGAACGTAGCTGGGGCAGAGTGTAGCCCAAATGGCATCACTTTCCACTGATATAGCCCTCGCCCAGGTATCGTAAATGCGGTATACTGTTTACTATCCTCCTCCATGGGGATCTGCCAATAGCCGTTCTTTAAATCAAGGCTACTGATAAACCGCGCACTTCTAAGTCTATCTAAAATATGTTGGATACGGGGTAATGGGTACGCGTCTGGGACTGATCGGGCGTTAAGCTGTCTGTAATCGACGCAAAGTCGCCATTTACCATTCTTCTTCTTCGCTAGGACTATAGGGGCACTGTGGGGGCTGCGTGATGGCTCAATACAGCCCTTCTCTATAAGCTCATCGATCTCCTTATTTATAATCTCCTGCATTTTAGGGTTTTTGGGGAAGTATCGTTGTTTAATGGGGCGGTCATCCCTCATGACAATTTTTTGTGTGGCAATGTTAGATACCCCCGACATATTTTCAAAAATCTTATGTTCTTTGTTAAGGAATGTACTCACCGCGACATCAGTGGTGCTATGTGCTTCATCGCGGGTCCACGTGTTATCTTTAATATCTGCGTTCAACTGCATGATGCTTGTGCACCTCGCTATTTTCCGATCTTGGTTTCCTGCTTGTATTACCATTGCGCTTTCGCCGCATCTCAGTTCCACGTTCGCTTTCGCCATATAGTCAGTCCCAATTACCACTTGGTCCACCAGCCCTGGTAGCACTAATAATTCGCTCTGGTGTACTTGGTCGCCCAACGCTATTTCTGCTTCAATTGTTTCCACTACGTCCTTCGCGCTTCCATCGCCCATTACCACTCTTGTATTTATCTCTTTAGATTTACGTGCATCCAACCTCATTGCCATGGACTCGCTTACAAAACTCCGTGTCGCTCCCGTATCAATTGCTGCTGTGGCCTCTCTGCCATCTACCTTTACCGTCGCCAGGATTCGCCCTTGTTGTTGTTTGAATATGTTTGCTTTTTTTGTTGGATGCGAGGCTAAATTGTGTGAGACCCCACTCCTCGCGGCTAATGGGGCCTCCTGTCGTTTCCCTGTTGCCTACGACAGCAATCTCGAGTTAATACACCCCTTTTGCCACACGTCCAGCAAAATTCGCGTCGAGAGTTACGGCACCCATAGGCGAAGTGTCCGTACTCCCCGCAACGCCTACATGCTGTTCGTGGGTCTATGTGTCCTTGTTGCGCACTACTTGTTGTATTTGTCACTGTTTGTGTATTTGCGCTCACCTGTGGTACGTTGTCGGTTTCCTGCATATAGTGGAAACGCTCCTCCTGCCGCCTGGGTACAAACGGTCTCGCTGCTGGCCTAAGTGGTTCCCTCTCTGGTGTAATATTCTCATAATCTTCCACTAGGCTCACCAGGTCTTCCAGAGTGTTGAATTCGCTCCTCTTCACATACAGTTGGTACTCTCTCCTTGAGTTACGGTATATCCGGTTTAGTTTTTGCTCGCTCGTGTAATCGGAGTGCCTCATGAGCCCTTGAAGCGTCAACACGTAATCTTTGAATTTTTCACCTGGCTTTTGCACCCTTTGCCGGATTTCATCGTCTAGACGCTCAAAATACCTTGAACTCAGGAAAAATTTCAAGAAGTCCTTCTTAAATGCGTCCCATTGCTGCCAGTGACGGTTGTTATTTCGGAACCATACCAGTGCTTTATCTTTCAGCAATTCTGGTAGCGCACGTGGTATGGCGTTACGGCTAATTTCATAGCTGTCTGCCAGCTCTTCGACCCGCTCAATGAAGCCAAGTGGGTCCTTCTCAATATCGTATTTTAAACCCCACTTGCGTACTCGATCCATCACATTTCCACAAGTTTCCGTCTGGGGATATACGTGCGGTGCAGCTTGTATGCCCGTGTCGTGTCGTGCAATATGCGCATTATTGTTTACTCCTGCTAATGCATTACTCGTGCTCGCTCCGTCGGGATACGTAAATCCTTGCTCCTCGCCACTCTTGGGTGTCGGGGGGTCGATTCTGATGGTTGGCCCGCCATCTTTGGGTGTAATTGGCCGGGCATGACGTTGCTCTAGCGTAGCAAAGCGTTTCTCCAAATCCTCATCATCATTATGCGTTTGGATATACGCTGATAAAAGCCTGCGCATTTCTTCCACCGTACCAGAATATTCCACTCCGAATTCCGCGCAGTATGCCACCAGATCCTCGCGCTGGAGGTAGTATACCCAGGATACCTTAACCATCTTGATGCTGATTTTGTTGATTCGTTGTTGTATTTCCTCTATGTTAATTTTCTCGTCGATCCTCGTGATCCTCTATATTACCCAGCAGAATTTTTAAATCCTCGTGTGTCCCACCTTAGTATGCCTTTGGCTTCAAATTTAACCCAGCAGATTTTAATCCACGTATGTTCCTGTTGTACTTTCCTTAGTATGCCTCCGATGACCCTGTGTGTGTATGTCTCTGTGCTTTTAGCTATTTACAATGACCATGTTTGCCTCTGTGTATTTTGACTCAAAAGTATTGTCCCTGCTCGGGCGCCATTTGTGACGGACTTTTCCTTCGGTATGCTGGGGTAGGCTCAGTCCGTCCAGGGTTCTGAAAATAGATGTTCCCTAAAGGTCCTCTCGAAATGACAAAACCCTGATTAATATTTTTAAAATGTTTATTGTTGGGATTCACTCCTCTTTTCTCAAATCAATCTACAAATCTTAATTTTTAATTCAAACTACGATAAGGGTGGTAAGGGTGAAAACCCCCTACTCAGCCCTTCTTCGGCGGAGGTGAAAACCCACCGCTTACTATGACTTAAGACTCCTAGCTAAAATAAAGGCGGCTGAGGTGAAAACCCTCTGCTCGACCCAACCGTCAGCGGAGGTGAAAACCCACCACTGAATATAAACTCTGCGATAGTGAGGTGAAAGCCCCCAGTTCCGCATTCATCGAGGTGAAAACCCACGACTACTATACCTAGCTCTAGTCGCTAACGACTCAATTATTCTAAGAAATGTTCGCCCTTTTATATTCTTTTTGTGCGCAGCAACCTTCCAATATAAAATAACAATGCTTAAAACTAATGTTCCTTAACCTAACGGCGCATCTTCCAACTTAATTCCTTCGTCCTTAAGTATATATGCGGCATTTACATATTTGCAATTGGTATCATACGTTTTAACAGTTTTTTCACTGCTACTACTTGCTCTTGGAATGCCCCCATTGCCTTCCATCAGCTGTTCGCTCGCACTGCCTTGATCAGCTGGGCCTGCTGTTCACATAAATATTGGTGACGTCAATATGTATAGGATATTTGTTCATTTTGCTGCATTCCCAACACCTATTGTTTTTGCCGTGCTAACAATGCATTTTCCTTCTCTTCTTTATGCTATGTCCGGTGCATCGGATGATCTAGTATGTAGGCATGCGGGTGTATGTAGCCAAGCAAAGCTGTTTGGGTTGGTGACCGACCGTTTTGCTAGTTGGAATGCTGGTAACTTGTTTGTGTAAACTTTCGGTTATTGTCAACAAGAATATTTTCTCATGTTGGGCCGCTGATATTCCGGTAAAATCTTATATTTTACAAACATACATCAGGGTGTGCCTAATATTGTACAAATTAGATTTCATTAGCAAAATATGTAATTATGTAGATTGTATATTTGTATGTACATATAAGCATGAGTATGTATATATTTTGTACAAAAGCGTGTATGTGCTTGACGTAAAAATGGCATATGTGCAAAAATATAAAATTTCAGTATACTTCATATAATTGGCTATATACAAAGTATAAGTATATGTCGTTTGTGTAGAACCGCGTATGTACTTCATTTAAGAAACGGCTTATGTGCAAAAGCATCAGATTTCAATGTTTTGCATGAAAATGGATAAGTATAATATTTAAGTGTATTTCCTTGTGTGAAACCACGTAACTCGGTGGTTTTGCAAAATAGCGTATGTGTAAAAATCTAAAAATCCAGTATTGTTCATAAAACAGCTCGTACTTCATTTGAGCTTATGAAGCGTATGTATAAATGTTGT